>SNQJ01S0148382.1:0-11206 GCA_010110895.2 Picea sitchensis | reverse complement strand
TTGATCCAGGTGGATATCGGTGGCCACCCACCTTTTTCGACTGGCTCAAAACAGTTTTCTAGCAATTTTGGCAATTTACTAGTTTTAGCAGGTTTTAACTTCCGGGGCCATTCTGAGGGCCTAAATGAAGGTTTTTTGAGATCTAGGTTATAAATGATATCTAAAGGCATGATTGAGCCCCCAAAATGAATCTCCTTGACGATACCTTTCCAACGAGCTATCATATGCCTAAAACGGAGATCGTATGCAAAAGTTACGACCCCTGGAAGTTGATGTACTAACTTACCCAAACGGGGCCCACATGACTTTTGGCACTTCATCTCCTAGGGTTAGGTTTTTGGATGTCTAGGGTTTTGGGCATTCTTGTTTATTGTAAAAAGGCCTTCAGAGCCTCATTGTAATCATCTTCTTTCAAATTGGAGTATTCGTCACATCTCTTCTCATAGATAAGCTGCCACCATTCTAGCGAGTCTTTCATTCTGTATTTTTACAGTCTCTGTACATTTCTTTCATTAATAGAAATCGTGTATTATTGTATCTTTGTGTTTATGGTTGCATCTCTGATATATTTATGTTATATTATTGGATATACGAGTTATCTCTGTGCATTTCTTTATTATATCTCAGCTCTCATTTCGTGCCGAAAATAATTTGGATCAGTTGTTGGACTCCATTGTCGAAGAAAAGGAAAATGGAACTAGTCTATTGAGTGCAAGTGATGGTTAAAACACTAGTTAACTTTAAACTCTCTCCCTCTTAAAATTTTCTTTTAAATTTGATTTATGACATCATATGCAAGTTAATTTTACCCTGATGCTTTCTATAATCATTGGTTTACTTGTTTTTGTCATAAATTATTTGCTATAGCCATTAGGGTTGCAGTTTTTTGCTGTAAAATTACTTAATATTGTGGCAAAACTTGCCCAAATTGGATATTGTTTCTCTTGTTATAAGCTAAATTTGGAGGATCAATTGTTAATTTTTTGGGTTGTATTTGTTATTTTTGTTATAAATATTTTATTATTGATATAAACCGGTTGACTAATGAAAATTTGCATCCTTAATAGGGTTTACTTGTCATCTAGTGTCTAAAGGTGATTATTATGCTATATAACTTGGTAATTGATGTAATGAAGAGTTTGTTGTCACATACATGTTTCCCAATTGCCTTGTTCAAACCAATTTATCCCTTCACCTTTCCTAGACCTAGCTTGACCATCTAAGTGACCAATATAGGGGGATATAGGCTTTGCTAATCTTGTTTTTTGATTCCTTGAAGTCACTAGGGAGGCCCTCCTTGTGTTGGACTTATTTCCTTCACTAAAAAGAGGGAAATATCTACTTAGGTGAAGGTGGTAGATATTTCCAATTGTTACACAAGATCGATATATTGTGGAGGCTTTGCACAAGTATAAATCATGTGATAACAATCCCAATTCATCAAAAATTTGAAGCATATAAAATGTTTAGTGGTAGCATGGGATAAGAAGAAAAGGGCTTTGTTTTGGGATGAGCTCTTGGAGATGAAGGAGAATATTTCCAGAATTTTCTCTCAAAATTTAGCAGGAGTATTTCCAGTAGAGGAATAGGTAGAACTTAAAGTTTTGGAGAGATGCAAAGCTCGTCTTCTGGATATTGAGGAAAATACTTGGTGATTGAAAAGTTGTGTTATCTGGTTGGAGGAGGGTGATAGTGACATTAAGTTATTTCAAAAATTTGCAACACATAGGATAAATTTTAATACCATTTGGGAACTTGATGCTTCAATTGGGTCCAAGCTCAAAACCTTTAAATAACTTTCAACAGCAGAGTAGACACACTTTGAAACTTTGTTCAAAGAGTTGGAGGAGAGTCACATAGACGAATAGATGAGAGTTATTATATTATTTCCTAGGGTCTTTGACTAGGAATCGAATGACAAAATGGAGGCCCCAATTACAAAGGAATATTTAAAGGAGGTACTCACAAGATTTAAGATGGAAAAAATTATGGGTCTGGATGGTTGCACAATGGAGTTTTACCTTGGATTTTTCGATCTACTGGAAAATGAGACCCTTAGGGTGGTGGAGGAGTCAAGAATCCCTGGCATAATTTATGGGGCCCTTGATGCAACTTTTATCGAATTAATCCCTAGGAAGTCGAACCCCTTGTCTTTTGATGACTTCAGACCTATCTCGTAGTGTAACTTTTATATAAGGTGATTGCAAAACTCATTGCTAACATTATTAAATGGGTTTTTTATTCTTGTATTTTTGAAGAATAGTTCAGGTTTCTATTTAACAAACAGATCTTGGATGCAAGGAGGGTCTTTGCACCATAAATTCGAAAAAGGTGTCGACAATGGTCATGAAGCTCGATTTGGCCAAATCTTAAGATAAGGTTAATTAGACCTTTCTCAGATTGGTTCTTTTACAAGTTGGTTTAAGTCTCGAGGTAGTCAATTGGATAATGGGATGTGTATCATCAGCAAATTTTGTGGTGCTCATCAATGGATATCCCTCTAGGTTTTTCAAAGCCTAATAGGGGTTGAGACAAGGAAGTTCGTTGTGCCCTTTTTATTCCTATYGGTTGCGKAAATTTTGAGTAGACTCCTCTATTTTGCTAGACTAGAGGGTTATATCAAGGGTATTATGGTAGCAGATCATGAAAAGTTGGTGCACCTTTTGTTTGTAGATGATGTGCTCCTTTTCAAGGAAGGTATGGTAAGGGAATGAGGAATTTTAATCATATCTTAGAGGTTTTTTGTATAACCACCAAGATGGAAGTAAGCATTAATAAATATCGTGTTCTCTATAATGAATTGTCTTTGAAAGTGGAAGCACAAATTCATCTTTTGTTCTCTTTCGGAGTAGAGTTGGTAGACAATGGACTAAAATATCTAGGCTACTATTTGAAACTTAATGATTACATAGTTGAGGATTTGATGTGGCTTTTCCAAAAAGTAGAAGCTAGGATTAGTTGTTTGTGTCATAGATGGTTATTTATTGGTGGAAGACTAGTTTTACTTAAAGTAGTCCTCGAGAGTATTCATGTTTACTGGCTCTATCTTACACATGTTCCAAAGAGCATCTTAGATAAAATTGGGAGGAGATGTTTCATTTTCCTTTGGTCCGATGTTATGATCCAACACCTTAAAAAATGATAAAAAGTCAATGATTGCAGTCCACTTTGAGGGCCCAAAAACCTCCTTTTACAAAATATCCAGTTTAGAATACAATATGAGATGAGATATTATCATCCTAAGACTAAGTCTCCTTGTTTTATATATAGGAGACGAAGGGTGCAATGAAGGATTCTAACTGACATACAAATATAACACTAGAAATTTAATAATTCAATATTTAGGGATTACTAAGGGTTTTTATACATAACATGGGGATTTATATGGGGATTTGTCTATGGATTAACATGTCCCTCCCCTTAGAACAAGTGTTTTCCTCAACACTTGACAACTGCAGTTGTGTCTGCATGAAGAAATCATCTTCCCATGTCACCTCTTCTACTGGTAGGTTCTTCCACTTGACGGGTGTTATAAATTTATTGGAAAGTTCTCACTCAATCATTTTTGAATCTCACTAGGCTAAGGTGAGATAGGCAGGAATGTTACCCTAGTTTTATAGCCTAGGGAAAAACATCAAGCAACCCTCAAGAAATATGTTCTTGGAGCCAATGTTATTATCAAGTTGTGTATTGTTGTTGTTTTTTTAACTGTAAAAATGTTTTATATAAATGATCACAAAATAAAAATGAATGAAATAAAGAAATAAATAAAATATGAAAATCATAAATACACAAGTCTCAATTGAGAAAAAATAGGTTTTTTTTTATTAATAATAACTTTTCTAAGTTACAACTATAATGCCTCTTTTCAAACCCCTATGAGGGTGAGGACGAAGATCAAACTTAGAAGTCTAAGATGGAATTTAACATCATAAAAAGACAACTGGTTTTTGAAATAAAATGACCAAGACTGGCTACACTAGATCAACCAAGTCACAGGCCCACCAAGTCTCGACTCTGCAAAATAATCTTAATCAAAACTAAAAATTAATTCAAATATTCTACTAAAACTACACAGACTGCCAAGAGAAATGAATGACCTTTTGAAGCATGTCAAATATCACTGCTTCCTAGTCCTTTCTTCTTTGTCACCTTTAGAAACATCTTGTTGTCAACAAGAGGACTTATCCCTTTAAGGAACTCAAAAAATGAAAAGATGAAATTCAGAAATCTCAATATGAAACAAGAGCAAACCTTATCAAAAGTGTTTCTCTCCAATTCCTCATGTCTTGTTTGTCCTTTGATTCTTCCTTTTATTCTGTAAAAGGTAGTTCTTCAAGTAGTTGAACTACTTTTAGTTACTAAAGTTAAATAACTTTAGTTAGTAATAGGACAAATAACTTTATGATAAGAATAATTAATAAATAAAATAATAACTAAATAGGTGAGGTCCCCCTCTATTATGCATCTCTTTATTTGAAAATCAATAAATAGTTTTTCCTTGTCGCTCCATCATATAATCATCAAATAAAAATTATCATCATAAAACATATCATAAATATACATAAAAATACCATGGCATAAAACACTTGTATCTCCCATAAATAAAACATGATATTTTGAAGTTTCATAAATAAATATTATGGTTCTGCCATTTGTCCAAATAGTTTCATAGTCAAATATCATAATAAACACAATAAAAATAGTTGAGGGAATTTATTTCTGAAGAATTCTTCTATTTCCCTGATGAAGTCCTCATACTGAGACTTCTTCTCTTCCAACTGGGCTACCTATGGATGCATATCATCTAAAATTTTATTCCCATTGCATGTTGATTTTATCTTTGAATGAGCAGAGGAAGAGGATTTGGCCATGCTAGTAGAAGTAATAGGTTTTTTTTCCTTTGTCAATTTGAGATCCATGTGGTGTAATTTTATAATCCTTTGGAGGAGGATTCATAGACTCATGTGTAACAATTGTGTGAACTGGTAATACTGGGTAAACCGGAGGTAAAGGAAAATATGCACTAGAAGCAACAGTATGAACTGGTAGAGGAGGGGGGTCAATAGGCCATCGATTGGCACTAGAATAAGGATTAGCAGATAAATTACCCCATCCATCAATATGAGGTTGCACATGAGACTCATGAATGTTAAAAATACCAAGGTGAGGCTGCAAGATAACATTAGGGGGGGCTTAGGGTTGTGGCAATGCATGTTGACCACTAAGGTTCAAATTCCTAGTTTCAATCAGCTACTGGAACTCATCAAAGTCAACATCAAATTGAATAGAGAACTTTGGTTTCTTATGTCCCTCGGGTTTCTAAAAGGTATTAGGACATCTTCCTCTTATGCCTTTGTTTCCTCCTTTGTTGCTACCCATGTTGAAGAAGCTCATCTATATCCATCATAATTAAATTAGTAGAAGTATAAAATGACAGTAAGATAATCCATCCAATACAACTTGTCATTATGATTAAAATGGATTTGAGAATCACACAACCATGAAACAAAAATGGCATATGAAAGGGGGGAAAGTGAAATAGGGACATAAATACATCACCCATTAACCGCATCTAATCAACAAATCCCAAGTCTACAATCCATACATGCTAACTATTACTTCTATATATAAGCTTGTCCAACTTTTACTTCAAAACATGTCTATAAGTGTTTACCATTCATCCAGAATAATTCTCATGTCTTTTCAATGACCCAAAAAATCATACTGATCATACATCTTTACCTTTTATTTCATAAACATTTCATCTTAGTTATATAGATAGGGAAAGAATTGAAACAGGAATTTATACAAATGGGATTTGAAAAAAAAACTTATGTAAAATGAAATTGATGAGGGATAATGAATATATATATAACAATCCATGTTATTTATGTTACAAATTCCATCAACCCAAAGATTGTATTTACTTTCCAAACCAACCATTACTGAAATGTTTCCAAGCCGCATCTCATCATTCATACATGTTGTAACCAATATTGTCTTTTGAAAATGTTGGTTATACATCCCAAACTATACTATCTCTGGTGTATATTTTGAACTTAATTACATAGACAAGATAAGAATGAAAACATGAAATAAGTGAATAGGTCTTAAGGTAATAGCTTGCGAAAAGTGGAATTAATGAAGGAACAATGAGTCTATGTAATAATCCATATTCTTTATATAACTTCTATTATTTCCATTTTTGTATCATCAATAGTTTAAGTCATTTTGAACAACCATATGCATGAGCTGTTAATTTTCCCGTTCAAAATAAAATGTGTAATCGAACTAAGCTATAGAATAATTCCCCAAAATATCCAAATCCATTTCCATTTATTTCCATTTTTACTAATTTACCAACCATCCAACGTTGCCGACCAAACAATAAAATATACTAGCATTGCATGCATATGAGATCTGTCATTTATTTTATTAAACCCAACCAAACTTTCTTATAGTAATGTGATGGGTCAAAGGAATAAAACATGGAAAATCCTTGGCTTAATTGGTAATGATCTCGAGTATTTGAATTAAAGGGACCCAAGTTCAAGCATGTAGCTTACAGACATAAAGGTGAATTTCGAAACCCATTTTCAAAATTATCAAGTTTATATTTAAACCAACAATGAAATCAAACAATAATATTCTTTTATTTAAACATATCAGTTCAAAAGGAAATGTCAAAACCCCATACTATCATATGTTAAAAAAACCTCAACCAAGAACCATCAAGTTTGCAGACTTAAGAAATGATAGAATAATGTTTCGAATGGAGAATTAAAATGTGCATGCAACTTGAAGAATCCAAGTTCGAGTCTATGGACTCCAAAACAAGTTTAGGGTTTTGACCCATAATTTTTTCTTTTTTGAAAGGAAAACCCTTATAACCAGGATTAAAACACAAAACCAAAATTAGAATAACTCAAAGCCATCACTGAAAATGTGCTTTAACTAGACTGAAAATACTGCCAATTAATGAAAGACATTTGGATAACGAATTGATGTATTTGATTTCGGAAAACTCATGAAGCCAACTAGAATGGATTTAACCCACTTCGAATCTAGAAAATTCCAAAATTTGACAAAGGGGCGGCTTCAAACTTCAACCAAGTTTAATTTTCTGACCTCAAATGTTTATCTTTCTAGCATAAATATAATAAGAAACCCATTTCTTATCTTACAAAAGAAACTTTGTATGGATGAGCCTTGAGTTGAATAGCATAGAAAAAATCCATGAACATATTTCTTTACACTATCAACTTGTTTCCAGATGACCCCCAAAAAATCACAACAAATCAAAATATCTTAGGTTCGAGACTCGTATATGCAAACCAAGAGAAACCAGTTTCTAGTTTCTTTAAAAATTGATAAAAAAGTGATAAAATGATAATGCATAAAAACCCATGAACCACCAATGATTTTCATTTGTTTTATTCTTCTAACAATGACAATGTAAGGGAAATAAAACATTCTAACAATGACAATGTAAGAGAAATAAAACATTTATGCACAGAGTCATGCAAACTAGAGCCATATATAATCATTAATAAAGACATTTTTTTTAGTAAAAGATATAAAACAAATTCTTGTTCCATACATTTCTTCAAATCACTTTTATACCAGTGATGAAAGTCGAATTCATTACAAAAAATTGCCAGGTGTGAGGGTTTGAACGAACAAATCTCAGAGCTCGTTTTCAACACAAGTGACCCAAAACCAAGGCGAAATGAGAGTGATAGTGTGGCACTATGGATTAAATTCCCACATGGATTATGGCCAACTCAACGACGTAACTAGCCCAACATATTAATGCAAAGTATGTCATGTTAACAATCCAATATATATACGAAAACCCATATAGCATGTGAGCTCCCATTATATGACATCAAATAAACCTCGATCTTGCTGCCCATAACTCCATAATAAACCTCGATCTTGCTGTCATGAATTCTATACCACATGAGATATGTTTTAATATGCTCAAAATTATATCATATGTGATCCCATTATTGAATACCAACAATAAAACATGCATGTTGAATACCTCAATCTGAGTATAAAACATTCATTGGTTTCTTTTCATGTAAGGTATTACTTTGAATATGATTTTTCAACCATATCATCCATACCTTTAAAAATTTACCAATGTCGCCAATCATATTATGACCCGAACATAAGCTATAGTTTTTGTAATATTGATATATTGATCCCTTATGGTATTTATACCATATATATAAATCATATTTCATGTATTGCTCCAAATATTTTCTTCAAAAGACTATAAGATGCTCAAAAACTCATACTAATAATTTACAAAGCATCATAGTTGTGACATATTTGTCAAGAGGTATTTGCTATGGAGTTTTGACAAAAGTTTGCATCTTTAATGCACATATTGATCATGCATACACTTATGCTTCTCAAACTAACTCTGTAATATGCTTTTGAACATGTATAAAACTCTTTGAAGAGACTATCAAAATAGTTGAATGACATAGCATTTTTACCTTTTTAGGCATCATAAAATAAACTATTCATCATGACAAAACTTTGTTGAATGGTGTATAATTTCAAACACAATCTTTTGTTGAGGAAAAGCTAAAAACAAACAACACTTTTGCATTTTCTCTTTGGGGACCCCACTTATTAGTTATATAGTATAAACAATCATTCACTTCGCAATAATTTGTGAGCTTTAAATATAAGTGATTATTTTTTTAGTCAACAAGTCCATTTTCTCTTCTTTCATTCATTTATTGAGGCGTCAACCTTGTCGGTTGAGGTACGCTTGTCTAATGAACCCCACAATGATCTTTGCTTCATATGTGTGCTCCAATGATATACTTGTGCGTAGCCTTCTTCTTGGATTGAATATGATGTGAAAATTGCATAGCTTCCATAATATTTGTAGGATGTCTTAAGAAAATATCATGTTTAATGTCTTCTTTTAATCCACCCATGTAAGCTTCCAACAAATGATCATCACTTATGTTATCCACCCTTGTGGCCAATACCTGAAATTATGAATTGTAATATTCAATATCACCTAAGTGCTTGATTCTTGTCCATTGACCGAAGTAGTCATGTTCACAAACTTTCCCATATTGTGCTTCTAAGTCTCTTGTAAATAGACCTCAAGTATAATGATAAAGAGAGGGGTTGATTTTAACTACCCATTGATACCATTTATATGGTTTTATCTCAAAGTCCAAGTTGCTATGTGAATGCTTTTCTTATCATCCATAAGATTATGCAGTTCAAGACCTTTGTACCATCAAACTTCTTTAATTCAATCTTAGGAAAGTTGAATTTATGACCCCCAACATAATTAACTCCATTATTAGAGTTAAATCCACTTGAAAATTGCTTATTATCTGTAGGTTCTCCAACATGAATACTACCTTTATCTTCATGAGTTCCTTGCATTTTGATATATCCTTGAGGGAGTCTCTCATCTAGAGCTTGAAAGATCATGGAACATGTGGAATTTTGCAATTCCTTCATGGATTTTTTTATTTCTTCTTTATTTTCATCCATCTTCTTTTTCATTTCATTCTTATTTTCTTCCATCTTATTTTCCATTTCATCCATATTCTTTTCCATTTCTTGATTTTTTCTTTGTGATTTTACCAAATCATTACTTGTTATTGACCTAGCACTCAAATCATTAAGTTGTTCCTCCAATTTGGATAACATGTTATGTATATCATCATTTTCTTCATGAGTTATCCATAAGAATTATGGAGGTTTAATTTGTGTTGATATATTTTTTGTGTTGAAATATTGTTACTTCAAAGAAAATTCTACCTAAAAGGGAGTGTTGAATAATATTGTTATATTATATTTATTAATTAGGCCTTATTGTGCCTTTGTAAAAGTTGGCCCTTTTGTCCCTTGACAATTAAATGTAAATTAAGAGGGAAAAGTGACAAGTCGGCCCAGACCTAATATTAGGCTGGACAGACCATTATTTATAAGGGAGGTCAGCACCTCATTTGCACACTCACTCATAAGCTCTGCAATAAGAGGAAAATGTGTGCAAGTCTTGGAGGAGAAGTTGTTGCAACTGGGGATGAAATCAAGGATGATTCTTGATGTATGTCTTGGTATCTCTTGGATAAGTAGTGCGCTACTCTTTCCCAGTGAAGGAGTAAAGGAGGATCTTTTGCCTTGTTTTTGGTGTATCTATATTAAGAAAAAAAAATCTGAGTTTTCTTCCCCGTGAAGGTTTCCCAGGATAATCGATGTGTCTCTATTATTTCTTTGATTGCCTCTCTTTCAGTGATCTTATTTATACAACTAATGTGATAAATTATTATAATAATAAAGAAGAATTGTAACTGCTAGTTGTATAAGTAAAAAATTAACATGGGATCAGAGCAGGCCTGAAAGAGAAGAACTCACAATTTATAAGAAGTGACTAGCATCAACACACCCTTTTGCAAAATTAGGGTTTCTGCATAACCCCTAAGTGTGAAATTTTCCCTGTTTAAGGAGGAAGTTGGGGGAAGTAACCACATCTAGGAGCTCACCCTAGGAGGACATATCTAGTCCCTGGATCAGAATTTTGAAATTTGAAGTTCGAAAAAATAGGGTTTCCCCATAAAAGCTTAAGTTGCAGTTGTAGTTGAAGTACCAGTTGTAGTTGTAGTTGCAGTTGCAGTGCCAATTCCTTCATGGAAGTTGCAACATAAGTTGCAGTGCCAACACCAGTTGTAGTACCATTTGTAGTGAATTTTTTTGTGAAGTGTTGGGACTGATTTTTTATTGTCCTAGTGCACCTTAACCTATCAAATCTAAAGCTAAATTTAAGTTACAATTTTAAGAACATTTGAAATTTTAAAGGTTTGTTATTGCTTGTCGTTGTTGTCAGATGGTGCCACTACCTATCGATACTATCAAAGGTATGTACTTACATATGTTTAAACTTTATCATTATTCTAAAGGGTATTTGCAAGAGAAAGGATATTTTGTCTAAACAACAATCATAGATCCATAAGGATATCAGATCTGACACATTCATAGGAACAATGCACCCCATATTTGATTAATTTGATATGCCTCTATTTGTTATGGGATTATTGTGATCTTATGAACATCTAGGTTGTATTTTGATCTGTTGAAGTTACGACTATCATACTAATCATTGGTCAAAATTAAAGCCAAAGTATTAGATTGATTAAAGTTGAGATTAAAGAGT
>SNQJ01S0148381.1:0-21261 GCA_010110895.2 Picea sitchensis | reverse complement strand
ACTTGTAAATCCAAATGAATTTATCATATTTCCACCTTCAATTTTTTCCAATAAAATAATTAAATGATAATTATGTAAAAATATATACCAAATTTTCCAAAATAAGATAATTCATCTCCAAAATCTTTTCCTCTAAAATTTATTCCCCAAAAATTCTTTACTAGTGTGAAATGTTAACCTTCCAACTTTAACGAACAACAATCAATCCTTTTTCAAAACCATTTTAAATCTTCCCAAATAATATATGTTAACCTTCCAACACCTATTCACTGAAACTCTTACCGCTTTGGTTATTTAATGCCTAAGGCTCAGTTATTTCAACTTTTACCAACCACTGGCTGTGCTAGTTACGTCTATGTCCAAATAATATTACAAACCTAAAAAGTATATTGAATCAAATGATTTTATTTTTTTTCATTTAAATATTGACTTTCCCTCTTGAACATATATTTATACATCCCATTAACAAATCAAAACGTTTATAAAAGCACTTAAATACTTTTAAGTTAATTATAAAAAAATAACAACTAATTATGAATGGTGCAGCATCCCAAAAACTAAATCAAATCAAATATAAAAAGGTATGAATTGTACAATTAAAAATAACAACTAATTATGAATAATTATGAATGGTGCATCCCAAAAACTAAATCAAATCAAATATAAAAAAGGTATGAATTGTACAATTAAAAATATTGTTCAAATAAAAAAAAGTCTTAATATAAATTTGATTATTCTTGTATAATCAGAATAGTCTTAATATAAATTTGATTATTCTTGTATAATCAGAATAAATGTTTTAAGAGTTTTTAATATGTTAAATCCATTTTTACATTTAAATATAAATTTAAAAAATTTAAAAAAATAAAAAATTATAAATTTATATCACCTAATTTTAAAAGAAAAAAAGCATTTTTTTTTTATAACAATTAGACAACCATCTTAAAAATAAAATAAAAACTAATGTGCTGATTAAATCGAAGTTTTATTAAGAAAGAATCTGAACTCAACTCTTCAGCAAAGCAAATGGACAGCCACGTTGAAAATTTGAAATGAGAAGAGTGGTTCTAAATAATTTAAACTTGTAATTTGTAATAGATGTCAACAGATTTTTGTCTGATGATGCTGTCATTTTTGCACTGAAGTTCTGTATATCGATTTCATTTTCAGCGTGATATGGCAGCGGGAATTGGAAAGATACTGGCACGTTACATTGCCGATCAAAATCTCTGAATTTCTATCGGCGTTGAAAGAACGAAAGTTTGGCAGAGTTTACTGCATTACTTTTTCGCCCATTGACAGTCGGCACCGCTCACAAACTGATATTCACCCCCGTGGGCCATGAACCGTGGCGGTGGTAGCAGTGACAGCGGGGCAATGTATGGCCCCTGAATCAAGGAAAGGCCGGTGTTAATATCCCTTCTGCAATCAATTATGGAAAATTTGCTGCACAATTTCCCAACCGATTGAAAGAATAAAATTTTCTCTACGTTGCACGGTGCACCCATGTCTTGTCTGCAGAATATTGAAGCACGGGCTTATACAGCCTTAATGAGCTCTTGCGTTGATTACAAGCAGGCAGCAGTTTCCAAAGTCCATGCCGCAGAAAAATCACCCTCAGAAAACATGTCTTGGCTGACAAAATCTCTGTTCATATAATCTTGCAGCTCGCTTGGTTCACAGGGATCTTCATACAATGCAAACTGTTGAAAGTTTTCAAAGTCGTCCTCGAAGTCCCAGATTTCACCAAGGGATTTGAAATCAGGGTTCTCTAACAAACCCTCAGACGTTACCTTGGGGGATTGACAGACTTCGTTTTTCAAGTCCAGAACGGGGCTCAGGGGAATGCCGAGCTCGTCATCTGAAGCCTCCAACAGATAAAACAGATCATCCCCCGAGTCCGAAGCCTGGGTTTCTCCTTCTTGGCTGCTAGAAATATCGGAGGACGTCGAAGTATCCCCAGAGTTTGAGGAGGGATAAGAAGTGAAAGAAATCGTGTCAATCTCTTCCTCCAGACTTTTCATGACTTCACTTATGACTTCCTCACTGGCAACGCATTCCTCTTCTTCTTGTGATAGGTTTTTGTCTAATTGCAGCAGATGACAAAACCGGTCCGTTTCTTCGCCGTGGAAGCGTTTCACCCCCCGCACGTCAGTCGAGACCGGCAGAGCTTCCGTGTCTCGGCCGCGTTTTCTGAGCGTCTGTGACATGATTGAAAGACGGCCTGGATATTCGAACGCGGAACACAGAGGTGGTGCAGGGACTAGAAGAGGTTGATAGCTCGGCTTCAGCGAAGAATTGCTCTTACTGCTATAAAAGCCGATATGGATAACAGAGCCGATACGATAGGAGCTGATAAAAGGATAGGCTATATAAAGCTATGCATAGCATCACACGGGAAGTTACATACAAAAGCTCTCTCTCAGCTGGCGGAAGTTGAACAGTCTGGCAGGTGAAGGGGCCTTGGGAAAATTGCAGGGGAAGGGGCCTTGGGAAAATTGCAGAGGGCAAGTATGGCTCCTCCGGTTTGCAATTCCCGTATTTAAATATTGGAGAAAGCGTAGCTTGATTTACGCATGTCAAATTTTCTGTCAATCAGTTCAAAATGCGTGTATGGCATTTTGCACCGAACATGTCGAATTTTCAATCAATCAGACCCAGAAAAACCTCACATCTCGAGGGCGGTACGATATTAAACCGAGGTTATTTGAACCACAGAGTTTAAAAGTTTTATTTTTTTTGGTATCTCACTTTTTTCTTTTTATGATTTTGCAATTATTTTTTTGGTATCTCATTTTTTTTTTTTTTTATTTTGCACAAAATTCGGTGATGCATGGTTAGATGTGCAGAATTGATTTAAGTGGTTAAGTTTGTATAATCCAAGTATCCAAGAATTTTTACATCACCTAATTCCGACCAATTCCTATCAGAAATCCAAAAGTAGAAAGTTTAACCAACGCAAATGATAATGGATTGTCGGCTGAGTATTGAACCTCGCCATCACGATTTCGGTGGTTGGTTGGAGGATTCCAACGGGGTTGGCAAACTCCAAGTTATTGGATAACGGTGATTGGCTGGAATATATAAACCTATACTTACTAAATAATGTATGACGCTGGTGACTTCATCATTTTGAGAAAAACGTAAACTTTAAGGCACTCAAAAGATCCATCATCGAAAAATCAGTTGAAACTTGACAGGCGAGGTGAATTTGAAATTCACCTGGCGAGCACTTCATTATAACTTGAGTTATGAGTTCAACACCACCAGGTAACTGGGCCTGGCGGACAGAAANTTTTTTTTTTTTCACGATTTTGCACAAAATTTGGTGATGCATGGTTAGATTTGCAAAATTGATTTAAGTGGTTAAGTTTGTATAATCCAAGTATCCAAGAGTTTTTACATCACCTAATTCCGACCAATTCTTATCAGAAATCCAAAAGTAGAAAGTTTAACCAACGCAAATGATAATGGATTGTCGGCTGAGTATTGAACCTCGCCATCACGATTTCGGTGGTTGGTTGGATGATTCCAACGGGGTTGGCAAACTCCAAGTTATTGGATAACGGTGATTGGCTGGAATATATAAACCTATACTTACTAAATAATGTATGACGCTGGTGACTTCATCATTTTGAGAAAAACGTAAACTCTAAGGCACTCAAAAGATCCATCATCGAAAAATCAGTTGAAACTTGACAGGCGAGGTGAATTTGAAATTCACCTGGCGAGCACTTCATTATAACTTGAGTTATGAGTTCAACACCACCAGGTAACTGGGCCTGGCGGACAGAAAAGCACCAGCGCACCCTCCACCCACGGACCCAAGCGATAATGCCACCTAACCAGGTGGCGTAACCTCCATGGAACAGCTAATACCATTTCGCCCGAACCTACGGACCTGTGATCACGACTGAATCTCGTCCATCCGTCCAATCGAGTGAAAGAAAGGACCTGCTCAGCGTGGTCTGACGGTAGACAGCTGTGACGGAAAGCGAAAGCAATTCAGATTCCATGGCTTATAATCCACTTGTAGCATCATTCAATGTCTGATAGCTGTGACGGAAAGTAAAAGCAATTCAGATTTTATGGCTTTTAATTCACCTGTAGTAGTATTCAATGTTTGTGGATAAATTTACTGGATGATATTTCAATGTTTGTGGATAAATTTACTGGATGATATAGAATATGTAATGACAAACGGATGAGTATTAGATATGTATCAGATATTTAATTTACATAAAGATTATGCACCTGTCAAAAATAATAAAGAGTGCAAGATTTCAAAAAGAAAACTTGTTATTTCAATATTCCAAACTGGATTTCTGACGGGGATGCATAATCTTCACTAGAAATGTCTGCGTCAGGTCAGAACAACCCGGGTCTCGTTAATCCACAACATGTTTGGGCCCCTTCAACCGGTAGGGTCATAGGTCCAATAATGTTATATATGGAAAGAAACGCCATTAAAACTTGCACAGAATCTTCCAAATCGGCAAAAACTCTCCACCACAAATAAACAATATGCTGTTCACCGTGAAAGGCCAAAATTAACGGAGATTTCGATATCTCTACGCTGACGTGGCCATGAATTGACACGCATAGACGAACGCATTATTAGGTAGTGGCCAGTGGCCACTCGCGAGGTATTCAGAAGAGATAAAGTTAGCAGGCAATTTATTTCATTTCATCCCTTGCCGTGCCGTGTCATGTAATTTGGATACGTACAGTGGGCCAGCCAGTTTGGATTAGATTGTGGTAATAAGGATGCCGTCGGTGCGTTCTGTAAAAGTGAAAGGTTCTTTCTATCAAAGTGTTGCCAAAAGTAATTTCAAAAATCAAAATGGAGGCATATAAATCTTGTGTCGCGTCTTATCAAAACCTGTCAGGACTTTTTGAAATTTGTTTTAAAATATTTTGGTTATGGTGTTTTTAAAGAAGTTGGTTAATTTGGGAGCAAACACATCTGCTTTTCAGGTAAAAAATGGTTAGATTTTCAGGGGTAGTTTGAGTTTGGCATGAATCAAAGTTCAAAGTATTTTAAAACCTTACTCTAGGAGTTTTGTCCCATTTTAAACCAACCCAAATACTCAGAAAATCGATCAAAATTTTGGATTAACCTAAAATTTGCTCAGATCATAAAAGAACCTGCCAAAAAATAACTCTAAAGAAAAGATTGTTCATTAACCCGCTCATTTTTTAAATACTCTTTGTATTTTTTTATATTATAATATTAATTCATGATATTCACTTTAAAATTAATTTTTGATTTCATTGCCTATAATATTTATAATTATAAAAATGCATTTTATATTGTCATTTTAATATATGTATTTTTTTTAGATTTAATTGTATATGAGTTTTAAAACTTCTATAAAATACATGTATTATTATGATTAATTATAAAAACCTGCACATTCATGATTTCAACATTATTAGTTTGACCAACCATCTTATACCAAACCCGTATTCCATGCATATTAAATTATTCCATTTAAAGTAAATTCTCTTTGGAGAATACATTGCTAGCAAGGACACCGTACCCCATCGGTAGGTCCATTCTAAATATTAAAGTAAAATAATTTTTTTCAAGGGTGAATACGTTTAAAACATGAAAGTGTTTTTGTATTTCTTTTGGCATTTCTTACATGCAAAAAGTATGGGATTCTAGGTTTCGTTGTATTTGTTTAGACTTTTGTTACCATGGGATTCTATGCTTTATTTTGTTTCTGTTATGCGATTTCCATTAATGGAATCTTGTACAACTTTGGGAGTTGTCCATGATGGCATATGTGTCGCTTTAATAATATACTTTATTAGCCCGCAATAAAAGTCTACATCATCTAGAAGATTTAACCCTACTTTAGTGACATTATAAATATCACCTCCTCCACCATCTTCGTCGTAATGTGAGAGAAATATTTATTTACGTTATTGCCCCAACTTAAAAAAAAAAACACCAAACATATCTCAACATTATCGTGAAGCTTAGGTAGTCTCTTTCCCGTTATATACCTTTTAAATATAATGGTAAATTTCTCTATTTGTATGAGACGGCGTAGGTAGATATCTGAGTATGGATGGATGCCCACCCTAAAAGAAGGCAAGACAAAAGTGTCGCCCCACAAGGAAGAGTTCCCCACTCCACTTAATCCGCCAACGCCCCTCGTGATTGGTTGAGTAACAACTTTATTTATTGTCACAACTTTTAGATGTTGCACTTAACATCAATTGAAGTAATTTCAATGTAACAATTCTTTAAAATTGATATGTAAATATGTGGTGATTATTTGAGTTATTATTGAGTTATTATTTACGAGGATTACCAAACTGGTTATTGTGGATAATTTTCGAAAAATGGCATATAATCACATATGTTTGATTATAGAAAATCTTCACCATCGTGTACTTATATTAAATCTAAATTATCCGAGTGTTTTAACAATTTAAGATTCTTTGGATATTTTACAATTTAAAGAATAAAAATATATATTTAAAAAAAAATTATCCGAGTGTTTTAACAATTTAAGATTCTTTGGATTCTTTACAATTTAAAGAATAAAAATATATATTTAAAAAAAATTGAAATGAGTGAAAGGAGAGGTGGAGTGTTTTGCGAGTCTAGCACCATGGAGCTGAAGCTTAGTTGTTCGTATGATGGAAATGTAAAAAGTTAATCTCCATTCTATTATTATGGATGATAATAGACATTAACATTAATACACGATGCCATTAATATACAATGCAAGTTGATTAATTAATATGCAATTTAATATACATAATAGACATTAACATTAATACGCCATTAATATATAATGCAAGTTGATTAATTAATATGCAATTTAATATTAACTAAGAAATGTAATGTAAGTATTAATATGAATTTATAAAATTAGAGTTCTACAACACCTCTCTCTAAGGTATTTTAATAGAGCAAATTATAAGTCAGTAAAACTTGCTCAAAACTATAATTGATCTTCCATTTTAAGATGTTGTAGGAATACTATTTCACATAAAATAATTGTATATTTACATAAATAATATAATAAAAAATATAGAAAATTTGTTATATATATAATATCATTAAAGTTCATAGAGATTATTTCATACTAATTTTATTCATGAAACTATCATGTACACGAGTTTCCAATGGCCCATAACAATTTTACCTGCAATTCGCGCATCAATGAGGATCACCTGAATTACAATCAAAATATCTAGTCTATTCATGTGACATCTCCTGACTAGACTTCACTGCATGGCCTAAAGGCCCATCCCCTCCCCATCATCATTGGGTTGCAGAGTTCTACAACACCTCTCTTTTTTAGCAAGTCACAAGTCACTGCAACGTCCATTACATGACTACTGAAAACTATGATTGATCCTCCATCTTGAGGTAATGTAGGAGTACTATTTCACTTAAAATAATTATATATTTACAAAAACAACACAATAAACAATACAAAAATATTTTCACACACACACACATATAATCATTGAAGTCCATAGAGATTATTTCATACTAACCTTATCCATGAAACTATCATGTACAAGAACCTCCAATGGCCCATAACAATTCTACTTGCAATTCGAGCATTAATGAGGATCACATGAATTACAATAAAAATGCCTAGTCTGTTCGTGTGACCTCTCTTGGATAGACTCCATTGCATGGCCTAAAGGCCCATCCCCTCCCCATCACCATTGGGTTGCAAATTGTCTAAAGGTCCCTCTTGGCATGATAAAGAAATGAATGTGTTATGTTGTAGTAAACTATGGGTTAGGGAGGAAATCAAGGTTTCGGTTTGATGAATGTTATCTCAAATCACAAGATATTAGGCAGGGGGTTTAGGCCTCTACCTAGGAGGACGAAACCCTCTCAATGGGTCATGGCTGGAATTTTTACGATCTTGCGCAAACCCACGACCCGCCCCCTAGACTTCACTAATGTCAAAGTAGTTGACATGGTGACTTAAAATAAATTCCGCTCACAATTTTCTAAGAAAATATAGTGGCACCTCCATGTTGTTTGTCACACACCCGACCCCCTAAGTATCCTTCTAAGGGATGGGGCATAAATTTTCATTTTCCTACAGCTCCCTGAATCCTTCGAATAAGGTTGTCTTCACCTTGTGCTCACTGAGAGCCTTCAAACGACTACAATCTTGCCCGATCTCGAGCTCTAGTTTAAAAATTATGGTCCTATGAAGTTTTTCGGGACACCATTAACCAATGGCCATCCTCTTTGTCACGTGGCCTAACCTCCCCCCATACCATCCGACATGGCACTACCATGACCTGGGTCGCCACCCCTGGCAGGGACGTGGTTGCTGGTTGTAGGGAGTATCTTCTAGTCTTCACAGATTTCGGACCTTCGACCCTTCAACATTCATACACAGGTCTAAAAATTTTGAAAACACAAAGTCCCAAAGTCTCTCACTACTCCAGGATCNGATCAAATGGTGGTGTCCTATCAACCCTTAGATCTAACGATTGGGATCTACCTGTACTTTCCCATAGCCTAAAGTTGATAAGGGGGAAGTGGGTCTCACCTTAACTTGCGCCCCATACCACGGTGCCACGTGGACCTGCCTAGTCACGACGCGTCCCCACCCAATCAGGGCTTAACACTTCATAGAGGGAGTTTTGACACTTTGACGCTCTAGTGCTTTGGCAATTACCACACCCTCTAGAGAGGATCCCACACACACACTTGTCTTAAGGTTTATCACAGGATTTCTTTAATCCCACTGAGTAAATAATCTCTGGAATTTGGGCCAAAGTCTAGGTTACGTTCTAGTGAAAATCTGAAGTGTTGAAGTCCTAGAATCCTGGAAGTTTTGCGGACCGTTGATCAAATATCCTTCAGGATCCTTCTCGACCGCGCGATCGAGGGTAGTGGAAGGATAGAATAAGTGGGAGTGATAACCGAAAACAAAAGGTAGCCACTCTCTCGTGACCATTTCGGTCGGTAATGCTCCGAAAAGATTGAAGGGTTGGAAAATTGCAAGAGTCGCAGAATCACGTAATCACAAACTCCCGCCAACCATTCGATCAAGTGGCCATTTCAGGTAGTATCCTCATCGTTGAATCCATAATAGGTCAAGGGTGAGGATCACACTTTTGATATGTGATCATGATCAACAACGTAGAGGATGCCCACTGTCAAAAGCTGGTAGGTGTTTAATGATAAGGTGGACACCATGATAACGAGTACGAGATCTCCAATTGTCAGTCGAACCATTCGGTCATCATTCCAACAAGTTTCCTTTGGCACAAAGGGGATGTTGTGAGGTTGAACATTCCGAAGTCCCGAAGCCCAGAGAGATTAGCTCCTTTTTGGGAGTAGCGAAGGGTTTCAGATCCTGATCGCATGGGACTCGAAAAGCCTCGAGAGCTACACTCTCAAATTGTGTCTGAGATTTGGATAAGCCCACGATCTTGAGCTAGTGGTCACTCGGAAGAAGGGTTTGAAGGAAATGCCTTTCTCCTGCATAAATCAAAATCTATAGCAGGGAAGGATATATTGAGGGATTAATGAGTGAGGGACTATCCTGCAGAGTCCATCCCAACTCAAGCTTTGTGGATTCAATCCCTAGGTCAGTCCATTTGGGGAAATTAGTGCATATACAGATTCCAACAGAGGCCAACTCGCCTTTTGCCATGATTTCTTTCGAAACCCATTAATCACATATCTCATTTGTTAAAGGTGACTAAACATGAAGCCATTGACAGAATATGAGAATTAATGTCTACTTCAAACTTTCCAGACTGCTAGGCCATCAAAGCCATAAACTCTACCATTCAACGAGATAAACAATCATGCAATCATCTAGCTCAGGAATTACAAATTACAACAAAACAACCAAGGTAAAATAAAACTCAGAGTCACACTAATATGAAACTTTGGAATTTAGTGGGAAACTACTGAAAGGGGTTCCCTTTTCCACCCAACCATAGGCACAGTTATTCTTGGAGTATTCCTCAACTGACCACCCCCTAGCTAGATCATCATGCCATGAGAGGGATTCTGCTTGATCTCAACAACATCCAGGGACAAAGGTTACTCTCATTTTCCCACAAGAATCTGGCAATCCAGTTTTCTATCCACCAATCAAGGGAGTCTATTGTGATTAATTACTTAATCACTGCCACTATGTTTATCAACTTGATTAGAAAACATTGTCCAAACACTCTTGTAACTAGAACAATGTGTTCACAAATCTCTTCCTCCGAACCAGAGAGCCTCGTGCGCTCCTTTTTCTTTTCTATTGGTCCCTCGGACTATTCATGTGTCTTCTCTATGTGCTTCTCTACCCTCTGTCCACGAGTTTTTCCTTTCTTTTCTTTCATTACCCAACAATATTTTGTGGGTCAGTACAGGAAGTTTCAGATGGTACTCTACCCATCTCCCTCATTGACTCTTGAGGGAGTACTTCCCAACTACCAGTTTGACTGGTAATTAAGTTTTTGTGGGCCAGGATATTGTTTTGGAGATGCGCATTTATATCCAGTAGGGTACCTACCTGGTAGGGGTCATCTCACCATTACTGGTTCCCCTACCATCCCTCCTCATGCATCATGATCTATATGGAAACCCTCTTTCAACATTCATGCCACTAATTTCCTTTCATTTAATAAAAATATATATACATTAATTTCTATGGAAGGGTTAATTTTTTGTCCAACATTCATATGGAAAATCTATGTATGGTTTTGTTCACAGTAATAATAATATTTACAATTCGGGGGAAATAGACCCCCATGTTACATTGTTGTAGAGAGGTTTATCAAAAATATCTATCCAATAGTTTGTGAATGGTTGGTATGTGCACCAGTCTATACAAAACCAATTCTAGGGTCAATAAACAAGGTTTAATGAGATCTTGTTTTGAAATGTGTAAATCTCTCACCTAGTTTCTATATAACTACATCCTATAGTATTGAATCAATTTGGCCCTGTATTTGGAAATATTAGATAATTTACCTTGGGAATTAGCAATGGAAGATACAATGGCTCAAGTAATATAGCGAATCAAAGGCATGCGAACTCTCTAACTAGTGTTTTTAAAAGTGACAATTAGATTTCTAAATGACTCAAGGCCATTGTCAATTTTGATGTTTACATCTATACTTGGTGGTTGGGGGTTTAGGTTGGGTCTTTTATTTATTGGGTGATGATGGGTTTGGGTTCTGTTCANTGTTTTTGTATTTCTTTTGGCATTTCTTACATGCAAAAAGTATGGGATTCTAGGTTTCGTTGTATTTGTTTAGACTTTTGTTACCATGGGATTCTATGCTTTATTTTGTTTCTGTTATGCGATTTCCATTAATGGAATCTTGTTCAACTTTGGGAGTTGTCCAGGATGGCATATGTGTCGCTTTAATAATATACTTTATTAGCCCGCAATAAAAGTCTACATCATCTAGAAGATTTAACCTTACTTTGGTGACATTATAAATGCCACCTCCTCCACCATCTTCGTCGTAATGTGAGAGAAATATTTATTGCCCCAACTTAAAAAAAAAAAGACACAAGCATGTCTCAACATTATCGTGAAGCTTAGGTAGTCTCTTTCCCATTATATACCTTTTATATATAATGGTAAATTTCTCTATTTGTATGAGACGGCGTAGGTAGATATCTTAGTATGGATGGATGCCCACCCTAAAAGAAGGGAAGACAAAAGTGTGGCCCCACAAGGAAGAGTTCCCCACTCCACGTAATCCGCCAACGCCCCTCGTGATTGGTTGAGTAACAACTTTATTTATTGTCACAACTTTTAGATGTTGCACTTAACATCAATTGAAGTAATTTCAATGTAACAATTCTTTAAAATTGATATGTGAATATGTGGTGATTATTTGAGTTATTATTTACGAGGATTACCAAACTGGTTATTGTGGATAATTTTCGAAAAATGGCATATACTCACACATGTTTGATTATAGAAAATCTTCACCATCGTGTACTTATATTAAATCTAAATTATCCGAGTGTTTTAACAATGTAAGATTCTTTGGATATTTTACAATTTAAAGAATAAAAATATATATTTAAAAAAATTGAAATGAGTGAAAGGAGAGGTGGAGTGTTTCGCGAGTCTAGCACCATGGAGCTGAAGCATAGTTGCTCGTATGATGGAAATGTAAAAAGTTATTCTCCATTCTATTATTATGGATGATAATAGACATTAACAATAATACACGATGCCATTAATATACATAATAGACATTAACATTAATACACGATGCCATTAATATACAATGCAAGTTGATTAATTTATATACGATTTAATATACATAATAGACATTAACATTAATACAAGATGCCATTAATATACCATGCAAGTTGATTAATTAATATGCAATTTAATATTAACTAAGAAATGTAATATTAATATAAATTTATAAAATTAGAGTTCTATAACACTTCTCTCTAAGGTATTTTAATAGAGCAAGTCACAAGTCAGTACTACGTGTTCAAAACTATAAATGATCTTCCATTTTAAGGTGTTGTAGGAATACTATTTCACATAAAATAATTGTATATTTACATAAATAATATAATAAAAATATATAGAAAATTTGTTATATATATAATATCATTAAAGTTTATAGAGATTATTGCATACTAATCGTATTCATGAAACTATCATGTACAAGAGTTTACAATGGCCCATAACAATTCTACCTACAATTTGAGCATCAATGAGGATCACCTGAATTACAATCAAAATGCCTAGTCTATTCATGTAACATCTCTTGACTAGACTTCACTGCATGGCCTAAAGGCCCATCCCCTCCCCATCATCATTGGGTTGCAGAGTTCTACAACACCTCTTTTTTTAGCAAGTCACAAGTCATTGCAACGTCCGCTGCATGACTACTCAAAACTATGATTGATCCTCCATCTTGAGGTAATGTAGGAGTATTATTTCACTTAAAATAATTATATATTTACAAAAAAAACACAATAAACAATACAAAAATCTTCTCTCTCTCTCTCTCTCTCTCACACACACACACACACATATAATCATTGAAGTCCATAGAGATTATTTCATACTAACCTTATCCATGAAACTATCATGTACAAGAACCTCCAATGACCCATAACAATTCTACTTGCAATTCGAGCATTAATGAGGATCACATGAATTACCATAAAAATGCCTATTCTGTTCGTGTGACCTCTCTTGGATAGACTCCATTGCATGGCCTAAAGGCCCATCCCCTCCCCATCACCATTGGGTTGCAGATTGTCTAAAGATCCCTCTTGGCATGATAAAGAAATGAATGTGTTATGTTGTAGTAAACTATGGGTTAGGGAGGAAATAAAGGTTTATGTTTGATGAATGTTATCTCAAATCACAAGATATTAGGTAGGGGGGTTAGGCCTCTACCTAGGAGGACGAAACCCTCTCAATGGGTCATGGTTGGAATTTTTACGATCTTGCGCAAACCCACAACCCGCCCCCCTAGACTTCACTAATGTCAAAGTAGTTGACATGGTGACTTAAAATAAATTTCGCTCACAATTTTCTAAGAAAATATAGTGGCACCTCCATGTTGTTTGTCACACACCCGACCCCCTAAGTATCCTTCTAAGGGATGGGGCATAAATTTTCCTTTTTCTACAGCTCCCTGAATCCTTCGAATAAGATTGTCTTCGCCTTGTGCTCACCAAGAGTCTTCCAACGACTGGAACCTTGCCCGATCTCGAGCTCTGGTTTAAAAATTATGGTCCTATGAAGTTTTTCAGGACACCATTAACCAATGGCCATCCTCTTTGTCATATGGCCTAACCTCCCCCCATACAATCCGACATGGCACTACCGTGACCTGGGTCGCCACCCCTGGCAAGGACGTGGCCGCTGGTTGCAGGGAGTATCTCCTAGTCTTCACAGATTTCGGACCTTTGACCTTCAACATTCATACGCAGGTCTAAAACTCTTGAAAACGCAAAGTCTTGAAGTCTCTCACTACTCTAGGATCAAATGGTGGTGTCCTATCAACCCTTAGATCTAACGATTGGGATCTACCTATACTTTCCCATATTCTAAAGTTGACAAGGGGGAAGTGGGTCTCACCTTAACTCGCGCCCCATACCACGGTGCCACGTGGACCTACCTAGTCACGACGCGTCCCCATGGCGTACACGGGCCCACCCAATCAAGGCTTGACACTTCATTGAGGGAGTTTCGACGCTTTGACACTCTAGTGCTTTGGCAGTTACCACACCCTCCTATAGTCTCAAATCTCCTAGATTCTTGAAGTTTCAAAGTTCTGGACTACCAGAGAGGGTCCCACACACGCTCTTGTCTTAAGGTTTATCATAGGATTTCTTTAATCCCACTGAGTAAATAATCTCTGGAATTCGGGCCAAAGTCTAGGTTACGTTCTAGTGAAAATCTGAAGTGTTGAAGTCCCAGAATCCTGGAAGTTTTGCGGACCGTCAATCAAATATCCTTTAGGATTCTTCTCGACTGCACAATCGAGGGTAGTGGAAGGATAGAATAAGTGGGAGTGATAACCAAAAACAAAAGGTAGCCACTCTCTCGTGACCATTTCGGTAGGTAATGCTCCGAAAAGATTGAAGGGTTGGAAAATTGCAAGATTCGCAGAATCACGTAATCACAAACTCCCGCCAACCATTCGATCAAGTGGCCATTTCGGGTAGTATCCTAATCATTGAACCCATAAGAGGTCAAGGGTGAGGATCACACTGTTGATATGTGATCATGATCAACGACGTAGAGGATGCCCGTTATCAAAAGCTGGTAGGTGTTTAATGATAAGGTGGACACCATGATAACGGGTACGAGACTGCCAATTGTCAGTCAAACGGTTCGGTCATCGTTCCAACAAGTTTTCTTTGGCACAAAGGGGATGTTGTGAGGTTGAACATCTCGAAGTCCCGAAGCCCAAAGAGATTAGCTCATTTTTGGGAGTACAGCGAAGGGTTTTGGGTCCTGATCACATGGGACTCGACAAGCCTCGAGAGCTACACTCTCAAATCGTGTCTGAGATTTGGTTAAGCCCATGGTATTGAGCCAGTGGTCACTCAGAAGAAGGGTTTGAAGGAAATGCCTTTCTCCTGCATAACTCAAAATCTATAGCAGGGAAGGAAATATTGAGGGATTAATGAGTGAGGGAATGTCTTGCAGAGTCTGTCCCAACTCAGGCTTTGTGGATTCAATCCCTGGGTCAGTCCATTTGGGGAAATTAGTGCATATACAGATTCCAACAGAGGCCAACTCGCCTTTTGCCATTTTTTCTTTCGAAACCCATTAATCACATGTCTCCTTTGTTAAAGGTGACTAAACATGAAGCCATTGACAGAATATGAGATTTAATGTCTACTTCAAACTTTCCAGACTGCTCGACCATCAGAGCCATAAACTCTACCATTCAATGAGATAAACAATCATGCAATCATCTAGCTCAGGAATTACAAATTACAATAAAACAACCAAGGTAAAATAAAACTCAGAGTCACACTAATATGGAACTTTGGAATTTAGTGGGAAACTACTGAAAGGGGTTCCCTTTTCCACCCAACCATAGGCACAGTTATTCTTGGAGTATTCCTCAACTGGCCACCCCCTAGCTAGATCATCATGCCATGAGAGGGATTTTTCTTGATCTCAGCAACATCAAGGGACAAAGGTTACTCTCATTTTCCCATAAGAATCTGGCAATCCAATTTTCTATCCACCAATAAAGGGAGTCTGCTGTGATTAATTACTTAATCACTGCCACTATGTTTATCAACTTGATTAGAAAACATTGTCCAAGTACTCTTGTAACTAGAACAATGTGTTCACAAATCTCTTCCTCCGTACCAGAGAGCCTCGTGTGCTCCTTTTTCTTTTCTATTGGTCCCCCAGACTATTTGTGTGTCTTCTCTATGTGCTTCTCTACCCTCTGCCCACGAGTTTTTCATTTCTTTTCTTTCATTACCGAACAAGATTTTGTGGGTCGGGTCAGGAAGTTTCAGATGGTACTCTACCCATCTCCCTCATTAACTCTTGAGGGAGTACTTCCCAACTACCAGTTTGACTGGTAATTAAGTTTTTGTGGGTCAGGATATTGTTTTGGAGATGTGCATTTATATCCAGTAGGATACCTACCTGGTAGGGGTCATCTCACCATTGTTGGTTCCCCTACCATCCCTCCTCATGCATCATGATCTATATGGAAACCCTCTTTCAACATTCATGCCACTAATTTCCTTTCATTTAATAAAAATATATATACATTAATTTCTATGGAAGGGTTAATTTTATGTCCAACATTCATATGGAAAATCTATGTATGGTTTTGTTCACAGTAATAATAATATTTACAATTCGGGGGAAATAGACCCCTGTGTTACATTGTTGTAGAGAGGTTGATCAAAAATATCTATCCAGTAGTTTGTGAATGGTTGGTATGTGCACCAGTCCATACAAAACCAGTTCTAGGGTCAATAAACAAGGTTTAATGAGATCTTGTTTTGAAATTTGTAAATATCTCACCTAGTTTCTATATAACTACATCCTATAGTATTGAATCAATTTGGCCCTGTATTTGGAAATATTAGATAATTTACCTTGGGAATTAGCAATGGAAGATACAATGGCTCAAGCAATATAGCGAATCAAAGGCATGAGAACTCTCTAACTAGTGTGTTTTTAAAAGTGACAATTAGATTTCTCAGTGACTCAAGGCCATTGTCAATTTTGATGTTTACATCTATACTTGGTGGTTGGGGGTTTAGGTTGGGTCTTTTATTTATTGGGTGATGATGGGTTTGGGTTTTGTTCATGTGCAAGCTCCATGAAAATATAATGCATATGTTGCATTTGAACAAGAATAAGATATATATATATATATTAGTCTGAAAGAATTTAATAAATTTAAACAAAACAAAAAATCTAGGTACAAACCTATGTCGAATGAATGCAAGAAAAACTAAATGACATCAATGGAAATGTCCCTCATCCTTGCAGCAACCACATGCACAAATTTTCTCCTCAAATCACACCTCCTTCTACTAGAAATATATTGTGGTTTAGTATACAAATACAAGTGATGAATGCTCTTTTTTTAATTAATACAAAGAAGAATGTGCACACACATTTTTAACATGTGCGTGTTCCCAAAAAATCATACACATTCTTTGAAGTCGTGACTTGGTAGGCTAGTTGGTAGGCTACATGGTAGTTCGAAGGGGCTAGAAGCTATATGAAAAGGAATGTGTATACGTTCTTGCGTGAGCATGTTCTTTGGAAACCCATTTCTACTTTTTCAACCATCAACTTCATGTAAGGGCCCTATTGTTTTAATGTTATGTAAAGAAATATTGATGGTGGCCACCCTTAGTTCGATTCTCATCCAATATATGTTTTTTCATATTGAAAAAAGCATTAAAAGGAAATGTGCATGATGTTCCTTACATTAATGAGTTTTAAAGAAGTGTCGAGGATTTCATTATGAAAGGACACTGCAAAATATAAGTATTTAAGGCATGCTTATTTAGCCAAAGTACTATATTTGTTCTTATCTTTGATCTGGTTGTGGTGTTGAAGCATATTCTTATACAACACTACTTAGTTAGATAGAAGGTTTGTCAGCTTAACAAATGTCAAGAACTTCACAAGCTATTGTCAAATAAAATTATGTGCTTATCTAATGTATTAAGTATGAAAATCCCTAAAGAGATAAAGGGGAATGTCAAAAGGTATTAAGCATGAAAAGAGTAATGATGTGAAAGAAGAAAAGTTATGGTATTTAGTTCTCAATGGAAAGGGCCATGGATGAGGAAATGGGAGGCCTACAAGAAGAGTTGGAAATATCAATAAGGGTTGAGGCTTGGGGATGTGGAAGATGAAGAGGATGGAAATCCAATTCCAATTTTGGTAGGGGAGGAATATTTGCATGTAGAAAGAAGCAACCATTCCTCATATACCTCCTCCATTGATCTCATGTAATACATGACCTATCGGTAATGATTCATGATCTCATGAGATGGTGATATATTTGTGAGAACACAACTTACTTTGTCAATGAGAGGCTAACAAAGAGAATTTCAAGGTGCATATTCCATCAATTCCCAATGTGAATGTGAGTTGGTTAGATGATGAGGTGATAAATGATGACACATTGCATTTTCCTTAGTGGTTTCTACGATTCATGCTTTTTTTCTTCTTCTAAATGCTTAATGCACCAGGATTAATGTGGATATATGGTAGTGTCCAAATAGTAGAAATCATTAAATAAAAAATATATTTCCATAAGAAAATAAAAATTGTTTATTATATTTTATATTATCTTGTTTCTAAGAGGGGTATTATGTATTGTGTTCAACACTCATTGTTGGGTACTAGATCTACGAATTAATTTATTGTCTAATGTCTTGTTAGTATTATATAATTTGTTTAGGATGTGATAATGACATCTTACAAGGACTCATGAGATTAAATGACTATGCATCCATCTTAGTGTCATAGGAATCCTTGTGAGTCATTTTCATGGATTGGTTGAGTTTGTAGAGGGTATCAATGATCGATTTGTTTAATTATTATTATTATTATTATTAATTCCTAGCTATGGTAGTTCTTGAGATTTTTCTCTCACTTGGAAATCTCTTCCAAGCACTTCACATATGTTAGATACATAAGCGATTGTGACTTAACAATGCATAGATTTGACAAGGACTTCTTCTAAATTTCTCACACAAACGACCAAAATAAACAAAATATTTGTGCATTGCTCATCAATAATGAACTTAAAGTGATTATCTTATTGAATATATGGTTGCCATTAGACTTAGTTCCAATAAGGAAGGTAGGTTCTAAGAGATTTCATGTGAAAGATAATGCTACCATCATTGTTGGGAAGCTCTAGAGGTGAGAAACCCCATGCTGAATTGTCATTGTCCATTAGGTCGTTTGAGGAAGTCAATTAGGCCATCAATCTATTAGAAAAATAATAAAATAAGAACAAGATGATGACAAATCACACATTGATACAAAGTGATTATCAACCATGACTACTTGTACGGAAAATAAAGTAGAGAAAACAATCATAATAATGAATTTCTATCTCAAAATTATTTTCCATTCCTTTTTTGCTTTTTGCAACAACAAAAATTATTCTCTTGGTACTTTACCAATGGTCATTTGAGTTTTTTAAGCAAGAAATAGATAAGGACATCTTCACATATATCCAAAAAAAATGTGTCATGTAGAGCCACCGTGGAAGGGGGATTTCCTAATAGTTTGCAAAGTCAAACTCATTTGTGAGAAGCAATTTATCCAAACAAGTTTTAAAGGGTAACTAACAAGTAACAACTAGCATATTTGTCAACACCTCTCTATGTACGTGGGAGATGGGAATTAGTCTAAGGGAATCACTGAAATAGAAGAGGAAACACCAAAGTTAAATGTTGGGTTGAGAAATGAAAGACTTGGACAGATAAAGGTTAAAAGTTCAACAAGAATTGACAATAAAGATGAAACAAATGAAGGAGAGGTAAATCCAATTGTGGCGTTGGTATAGGAGGAAGATTTACATGTATGAAAGAAGCAACCATGTAACTTGATTATCCTCTGCTAACCTCATGGAGTAAAAAGTCTCCCAGTAACAACGATTCATAATTTAATGATAATGATATCTTTGTATAAACACATATGATGAGATAATGATAACAACGTAAAAGTGTCGATTCATTGATATCAGATGATACTGAAGATAACGTGAAGGTGTAGATTCCATTGATATCTCTGATAACAATATGAGAATTCAAAGGCCCACATGGATTCATACGATAATGGTTAACCAATATACCCTAAGGGAACTTTATTAGAATGAGATATGGAAAATATATGCATCCAATTAGGAAACCTCTTTCACATAAATGTGCAAAGATATAATCACTGTATTGAATGGATTGGGCATGATTGTGAAGTTTATTTGATTCATATGCCAAATTGGCTTCTCCATTAACTTCTTCATTGTACCAATTTTGCTGACAACTGATCACAGGAATCCTATCCCCATTTTCGTAAGGAAGAAAGTTGGCAAGCATGCCTAACGTTTAGTTTCATGTCGTGTCATTTCATTCATGCAAGCAAAGTGGGCCACTGGTTATTCGATGATAAATCTTTCATCAACCATAATATGATTTTATCAGATGCTTTGAGAACGAGATCAAACATGAATGGAATCAACTCACCTATTACAATAGTTGAGTCATCCCACCAAGGTGGTAGGAATTTGACTTTAGTTTTTGTCCAGGCTCAATGTATAGTGAATAGCTCTCAAGAAGGATGCATTACGACAAATCATTTGTCATCCCCTTTGGTGAAAGAGGTGAAGAATCACGTGGTCAATCTCTTTGGCCATTGGTTAGACGAAAACACTATTGGCTTGTTGGAACACGGTTTAGGCTTTGTAATTGCACCCAGGAAAATTCCCTTGGATGACATTATATTTAGCATTGAGGATCATATCAAGCATCTTCTCAATGAAGCTGTAAAAAGATTCATTAGGATTGTCCTATTGCATTGTGACCTTCAAAGCCACTCCTCAACAAAAATACAACAAAAACATAAGGAAAAGTGAGTATGAAACCATGAGAAGGTTGAATGATAAGGTTAATATAGTTGTTTTTAAAGTTGATAAAGGAAACATGATAATTTAACTATGAACACATTTGATTATATAAAAGAGATGTTAACATTTAGACACAAGTGGGTGCTATAGGGGACACTTAAATAAAAATCCTTTGAATGAGATTTTGAAGGATCAAACAAAGGGCATCAAAGGTTTGTCGATTAACGAAGATATTAGGAATAAGCTCATCCTTAGTGACTCATTGGTTCCTAGAATTTATGGCCTCCCAAGATTCATAAGTGAAACATCCCTTTAAAGATAGTTAACATTTTTCAATCCCCAACATATGCTCTTACAAAATATTTAGCAAGTAAGCTCATACTATTTGTTGGGCACACAAATTCCTTCTTTAAAGATTCCGTTTTCTTTGGAGATAAAATTAAGGATCTTTGGATCATCGATAATGACATTCTTCTTAGTTCTGACATTGTGTCACTCACTTTATATAATGATTCTTAAAAATGAGGTCATTGAAATTATAAAATGGCTCATACTATTTGTTGGGCACACAAATTCCTGTGTATTATTTGGAGATAAAATTGTTAGGATATTTAAACACTTAGGAGTTAGTTAAGATCTACTTGGTCTCATATGTCG
>SNQJ01S0148380.1:9920-23584 GCA_010110895.2 Picea sitchensis | reverse complement strand
GGAGGTATGAACCTCTATGATGACCTATGATGAGACTAGAATCCTCCGGAAGGAAGCAAAGAATTGAAGGAAACCCTAGACAAGTTGTCGGCTGAACAAATATATTTATATTGAATTTATTGATGCCCAGAAGAAGAAGTCGACCCAATTCGACTGGCCAGGTCGGCCCCAGTTAGACTGGCTAGTCCACTATAAATACAGGGCGCCAGTTTCATTATTTGTCATCTCAGCAGTTGCAGTGAGAGCAATATCTGCGTAGGCAGTTGCAGGCAGTAGCAGTTTGGTGCGCAAGTTTCTGGGAAATCTCGGAAAGTAGTGCGCTAACTTCTGGGTGGGATCATTTGTTCATTTTTTGTTTCTATTCTTTTTCTTGGTGCATTTAGCCTCTCTTGGCTATTGATTGCAGCCAGAATTCTCTTCTCAGTCAAGGTCAAGGTGCTCGGAGGGTGGATTAAGGCCCGTGGTTGGGTGACGAGGGTATCATCAATGGTTAAACTAGCACAATCCTCTATAATCTAACATCAAAGGCCTTAGGTCATTTATCAAATGAAGCATAAGATGCATGTCAAAAGAGATTCAAGTTATAGGTGTAAGTCAAAGGGCTTTGTGTCTATTTCATAATACATCATTACACGTCATGAAATACAAGAAATTATTAAACGGGTATAAAATTCTATCATATCAAAGGATTTGTAAAGTTCCTTGATTTTCTAGTTTGAAATAATGTCACAAAGTGGGAAATGGTATGTCAAAGTCGATTCATAAGTCTAGGGAGGAAATTCATGTCAAAGGCATAATTGATCATCATCACATCTGATGATATAAGAAAAAGGGTAATGTTCAGATCTTATTTCATTTATACCTTGGAAACTGAAAACATGTGTGCATTATGCAAATCTGCTGCACAAGTTAGTTATGAGTGGTCGCACCCAATTCGTCACCTGGTGAGCAAATCGAGGGTGCTTACATGCCCTTTTGGGTCTTGCAGGGAATGACAGCTATGGAAGGAAAGGTTAGAGAATAAAAAACAAACTACAAGCTAATATCAACTGAAAACAAATTAAAACTGTGAAAAGAAACAACAAACACCAAAAAAAGACAGATGTCACCAATGGTTTTGAGCTGGTCAATTGATGAAATCGGAGCACGATGAAGGAAGAGAACTGTGGTTCCTTCTTCCCCCAACGGAAGGCTCTTGAGGCCCTCACAAATTTTTTTTTCCTTACAATGAGAAGAACTGAGCATGACAGTGAAAGAACTCCCTGAGATGTTGCCAATGTGTTATCGTTAAAGAATGAGTCCTTAACAATCTTAGCAGCATAACGATGCCTGAAATTCCTTACCAAAACAATGTATCTTCACGGATTTTTATAGCAGATCCTCGGGCGATTATGTAACCTCTTCAAAGTGTGAAAAGGGGCCCTTTAGGGCTTCCTTAGGTCATTAACCCGCCTACCCTGCGGATTCGGCTCTGATTTGGGAGTCAAATCAGATTGGGAACCGGTCCGTAAGCGGTTAAGAGGCCAGCCAATTCAATAAATGCACCGTTTTAGCAGGTGCGCGGGTTTTGTCGTTGACAACCGCGCGTCGTGCGCGCATGCACGCAGAGTACGTTCTTGTCCTGCGCATGTGCGCGCGCACCAAACTACTGTGAAGCGCCCTTCAATTTTTGGTTACTTTGTATAGTTTTTTACCCTTCTGGAATGCTGTGAAATTAATTCAGTGCCATGAATGACTTCATTGTTGTTTTGACAATGCGGAGTTCTTGTCACCATGTGCGGACGAAATTTTGGTGATAACAATGAGAGCTTGGAAATTCTCATCACCTAAAACAGGTACTTTCCCTTTCACAATCTCTCCCTACAAACTCATGCATGCATATTTTCCACCTTTTATCCAATTGCATGAATCCTCGACCTGTGATCAACCATTTTCCTCTCAAATAAATCTTAAAATAACCCTATACTAGGCAAACCCAATTTCCTCGCTACGAAAACCTTGTGTAATCTCTCTTGCTACACAAACTCTATTGCAAGTGTTTTCTCTACGCATTAACTGTTCACTTGTTTTTGCTGTGTAAAACCAGTAAGGCTTGTTTTTTCCATGCTAGCATACCTTCTAAAAAAACCTGTCTCTCATTTAGTGAAAGTCCTTAATGCTAAACAAAGCAAAACCTAACCCCCTTGTTTTGTTGTGCCAATTGTCCACCTGAGTTTTTGGTATAGAATCTAAAAATGAGAAATTTGTCACCGAGAAAGATAAATAGGTCCTTGAGGTTACAAATAAAAATTAATGAAGAAAGAAAAGATAAATTGAACCTTCTTGCTGAAATGGAAGAGATATGAGTGAGGAAGCCTTACAGTTTTGTATTTTTGGATATGAGGTCATCCCAAGTTTTTGTTTATGTCATAAAAGTTGTGGGATGCATGCAATTGATGTTGGAGAAAGGTTTTCATGAGGGTGACAACATAAAACATTTCTTGGGCACAATTGTTGTTTTGACTGGTAAACTGTCATACACAACATTTGCGTACTGAGCTCTTGCTACGCAAATGTTGTAGACTCATATGATTAAAAAAGAAATCATGAGGTGAAATGCATATGATTTTTGAGGTAAATACAAGTTCCTAGTCATTTGTTTCCATTTGGATCTGCATAAGCAAGAACAAAATGGATTTTTATACACAAATGTTGTAGGTAGCACTTGCACAACAGTAGCCCAAATTTACTATGCAAAGGTGGCAGAGTTGTCCAACGATGCATAGGTTAACTTGAAATACTTTCCAGATGTACTTGGTGATTCATCACAACAGCATGGTCGAATTTTTCTCAAGAAACATGATTGTAAAAGATATTTTTTGTTACATTAATATGGTCATAATTAGATCTTCTACTTTTAGCAAATCACGTAGGAGTTGTTCTCTTTGAAGGAAACCAGATTCATAATTCTATGAAGTAGTAGTATGAATCCTAGTAGCCTAGTGTGGCAATAGGCTCTTATATATTTTGATCATTTTCATGTGAAGGGGGCGAGTTGGTAGAACGCATAGTCATTTTGATCCTTATTGTAATAGTCTATGAATCTGAATGAAATACAAATGTAGAAGTCGTGAACTTTTTATGAAAAAGATTCTAATGGTGGTGGTATGAACTACGTACTCTTATTTTTGTATGTACATCTTGTGTCCTTAATTTCATCTTCATTTTCTTCGGTTTAAATTGGATAATTAAAGTGTCTAGAATTCATCTAATGGTTCTTTAGACTCAAGTGATTTAAACTATGTTTCTCTTCTTAACTAGGTCATAATTCATCTTTCATTGTTCTCTAATTCTGTTATATCTTAGAATTCATCTTTCATGGTTCTGTTATAGGTTAGAATTCATCTTTCATGGTTCTTTGATTTTATTATATGTTTATTTTCCTCTTCCACCCTACACAACCAAACTCAAAACTAAAATTTCATCACCTAATTTAGCCTTTGTTCCTTTGGAAATTTCTACCTACCAGTCATTGTTTTCATTTGTTTTCAGTGGTTGACTCCATAGCCCAATGTTCCTTTTCCTCTTGCCTAACCAAACCCCATTTTCGACTCTATCATCATCAATCATATAGCCATTGTATTGATTAGATATCCTGTCATTCTTGACTTAGATATAAATAGAGATCCCTCTATAGGTTGGAAGGCCTTTCTTCCAAAATGGAAGTTGGTTTGTGGTTACCTCTATCAGTTGCCTCCACTGGCAAAGAAATTTACAAAGTGATAACACGACAAAGGGGGTCAAATTTCAAGGCCCTTATGTCAGGTGATTTTGGGCACCGTGGTCGTCTGGTCGTTGGTCATACACACCTTTTAGATCTTACGAAACTCAATTACGTCACCCAATTATGATTTTGTTCTCCCGGACCAAATTTTTATTGTGTCCCTGAATGGCTTCAAGAAGCGATGATCCAGATTATTTTTGGCACGAAATGAGAGCAAAGATATAACAAAGAAATGCATAGAGATATCGCAGATATTCAATAATATAACAAAAATGTATCATATATGAAACCATAAACCCAGATATACAGTAATACACGATTTCTATTAATGAAATAAATGTACATAGACTGTAAAAATACAGAGTGAAAGACTTGCTAGAATGGTGGTCGCTTATCTCTGAGAAGAGATGTGACAACTACTCGCATTCGCAAGAAGATGATTACAATGAGGCTCTGAAGGCCATTTTACAATAAACAGGAATGCCAAAAACCATAGACATCCAAAAACCTAACCCTAGGAGATGAAGTGCCAAAAGTCATGTGGGCTCTATTTGGGTAAGTTAGTACATCAACTTCCCGGGTTCATAACTTTTGCATACGATCTTTGTTTTAGGTGTATTATAACTCGTTGGAAAGGTATCATCGAGGAAGTTCATTTTTGGGGCTCAATCATGCCTTTTTTTTTTTTTTCCTCTCATTGAGAACCTCAATCTCAAAAAAAAATCATTTGGGACCTCAAAATGGCCCCGGAAGTTAAAAACTGCTAAAAAATAGTAAATTGTCAAAATTGCCAGAAAATTGTTTTGAGCTAGTTGGAAAAAGTGGGTGGCCTCCGATATCCACCTGGATCAAGCGAGTTGTAACTCTCCATAAAAACCAAACCTTGCCTCAGATTGACGAAATTTCAGTGCTGCTGGACTTGTAGCATCAGAGTCCATCTAGGGGGACCCCTATCCTGTGATTTCATCATCCAGAAAAGTGTTTCTTAGAGGATCTCCCCAACTAGGGTTTAGCTCAATGAGGAACAATGAAAATATGGCACAGAGGAACAACTTTCAGGAGATTTTGGGCACCATTTTCATGTGGGCATTGGTCATACACACCTTCTAGAGATTACATAACTGAATTACGTCACTTGGTTGTGATTTTGTGCCCCAAGACCAAATTGTTATTGTATCCCTGAATAGATTCACGAGGCAAGTTCCAACTCGCCATAGCACCCAAACCTTGCCTCAGATCGATGAAATGTTAGTTCTGTTGGAATCCTAGCACTGGATTCCATCTTGAGGGACCCCTCTCTTGTCATTTCATTGCCCAGAAGAGTGTTTTTTACAGGATCTCTGCAACTAGGGTTTAGATCAGTGAGGCACAATGAAAATACAACACAAGGGTTCAACTTTCAAATCCCTTGTGCCAGGATATTATGGGCACCATGGTCATGTGGGCGTTGGTCATACACACCTTTCGGAGCTTATGGAACTCAGTTATGTCGTTGGGTTGTGATTTTCGGCCCCTAGACCAAATTGTCATTGTGTCCCTGAATGGATTCAAGAGGTGAGTTGCAACTCTCCATAGCACCCAAACCGTGCCTTGGATCGATGAAACAACAGTTTTTTTGGAATCATGTCATCGGATTCCAGCTAGGGGGACCCCTCTCTTATGATTCCATCGCCCAAAAAAGTGTTTGTTAGAGGATCTCCATAACTAGGTTTTAGCTTAGTGATGCACAATGGAAACCCAGCATAAGGGGTCAATTTTCAAATCCCCTTTGTCAGGAAATTGTGGGCATCATGGTCATGTGGGTGTTGGTCATACACACCTTCTAGAGCTTACGAAACTCAGTTACGTTACCCGGTTGTGATTTTGTGCCCTCAAACCAAATTGTCATTGTGTCCTTGAATGGCTTAAGGAGGCGGTTTTCAACTTGCCATAGCACCCAAATCGTGGCTCGTATCGATGAAACACCAGTTCTATTAGACTTCTGACACCAGATCCCAGCTAGGGGAACCCCTTTCTTGTGATTTCATCACATAGAAAATTGCTTTTTAGAGGATCTCCGCAACTGGGGTTTAGCTCAGTGAGGCACAATACAAATCCAACACAGGGGGTCAACTTTCAAAGCACTTGTGTCGGGAAATTGTGGGAACCGTGGGTGTGTGGGTGTTGTTCATACACAACTTCTGGAGGTTATAGAACTTAGTTACATCGCTCAGTTGTGATTCTATGCCCACATACCAAATTGTCATTGTGTCCTTGAATGACTTCAGGAGGCGAGATGCAAATCACCATAGCACCCAAATCGTGCCTCGGATCGAAGAAACGCCAATTCTATTGGACTCCTATCACTAGATTCCAGCTAGGGGGACCCCTCTCCTTTGATTTTTTCACCAAGAAAATTGGTTTTTAGAGGATCCTCGGAACTAGGGTTTATCTCAATGAGACACAATGCAAATTCAACATAGGGGGTCAACTTTCAAAGCCCCTGTGTTGAGATATTTTGGGCACCATGGTCATGTGGGTATTTCTCATATAGGCCTTATAAACCTTACAAAACTTTGTTATGTCGCCTGGTTGTGATTGTGTGCCCCAGACAAGATTATCATTGTGTCCCTAAATGGTTTCAGGAGGTGAGTTTCAACTCGTCATAGCACCCAAATTGTGCCTCAGATCGACGAAACGTTAGTTATGTTGGATTCTTGGCACAAGATTACAGCTAGGTGGACCCTCTCCTATGATTTTGTTTCCCAGAAAAGTGTTCTTTAGAGGATCTCCAGAACTAGGGTTTGGCTCAATGTGGCACAATGCAATTCTGGAATAGGAGGTCAACTTTCAAAGCCCTTATGTCGGGAAATTGTGGGCATCGTGGTCATGTGGGTGTTGGTCATACACACCTTTTGGAGCTTACGAAACTCAGTTACATCCCTCTATTGTGATTATGTTCCCCTTGACCAAATTGTCATTGTGTCCCTCAATGGCTTCAGGAGGAAAGTTGCAACTCGCCATAGCACCCAAAACATGCCTCAGTTCAACGAAATACTAGTTCTGTTGGACTCTTGGAATACGATTCCAACTAGGGGGACCCCTCTCCTGTTATTTTGTCTCCCAAAAAAGTGTTTTTTAGAGGATGTCCGGAACTAGGGCTTAGCTCAGTGATGCAAAATGAAAATTTGACACAGCAGGTCAAGTTTCAAAGCCTTTGTGTTGAGAGATTGTGGGCACCATGGTTATGTGGCCATTGTTCATACATGCCTTCCGGAGCTTATAGAAATTTGTTACGTCCCCCGGTTGTGATTTTCTGCCCCCAGACCAAATTGTCATTGTGTCCTTCAATGGCTTCAGGAGGCGAGTTGCAACTCGCCATACCACCAAAATTGTGCCTTGGATTGACAAAATGCTAGTTTTGTTGGACTCCTGGCACCGAATTGCAACTAGGAGGACCCCTCTCCTGTGATTTCGTCGCCTAGAAAAGTGTTTATTAGAGAATATTCAGAACTAGAATTTAGCTCAGTGAGGCACAATGCAAATCTGACACAGGTGGTCAACTTTCAAATTTCCTATGTCGGGAGATTGTGATCACTTTAGTCATGTGGGAATTGGTCATACACACCTTCTAAACCTTACGGAACTCAGCTACGTCACCCGGTTGTGATTTTATGCCCCTGGACCAAATTGTCATTATGTCCCTGAATGGATTTAGGATGCGAGTTGCAACTCGCCATATCACCCAAACCATGCCTAGGGTCAATGAAATTCCATCTATGTTGGATTCCTGGCACCAGGTTTCAACTAGGAGGACCCCTCTCAAGTGATTTTGTCACCCAAAATAGTGTTTGTTAGAGGATCTACAAAACTAGGGTTTAGTTCACTGGGGCACAATGCAAATCTGACATAGGGGGAAACTTTCAAATGCCTCGTGTCGGGTGATTTTGGGAACTGTGGTCATGTGGGAATTGGTCATACACACCGTTTGGAGCTTACGAAACTTTGTTACGTCACCCGATTGTGATTTTGTGCCCCTAGACCAAATTGTCATTATGTCCCTGAATGGCTTCAGGAGGCGAGTTGCAACTCGCCAGAGTACCCAAACTCTACCTCAGATGGATGAAATTACAGTTCTGTTGGACTCCTGGCACTGATTTCCAGCTAGGGGGACCCCTCTTCGATGATTTTGTCGCCCAAAAAAGTGTTTGTTAGCAGATCTTCAGAACTAGGGTTTAACTCAGTGAGGCACAATGCAAATCCGACATAGGGGGTCAACTTTCAAAGCCTCTATGTTGGGAGATTGTGGGCACCCTGATCATGTGGCCATTGGTCATACAGACCTTTTTGATCTTAAAGAAATCAATTGTGTCACCTCGTTGTCATTTTGTGTCCCCAAATCAAATTGTCATTGTGTCCTTGAATTGCTTTAGGAGGCAAGTTGCAACTCGCCATAACACCCAAATCATGCCTCGGATCAATGAAATTCTAGTTATGTTAGACTCTTGGAACCTGATTCCATATAGGGGGACCCCTCTCCTGTGATTTTGTCGCCCATAAAAGTGTTTTTTAGAGGATATTTGAAACTAGTGTTTAGCTCGATGAGGCACAATGCAAATCTGGCACAGGTGGTCAACTTTCAAATCCCCTGTGTCAGGAGATTGTGAGCATTATGGTCATGTGGGCATTGGTCATACACACCTTCTGAAGCTTACAAAACTCAATTACATCGCTCGGTTTTGATTTTGTGCCCCTAGACCAAATTGTGATTGTGTCTCTGAATGTCTTCAGGAGGTGATTTACAACTCACCATAGCACCCAAACCGTGCCATAGAGGAGATATGAAGGACGAGTTATAACATAGAGTTCATATTAAAGATAAGGATCATTATAATCATTTTGATGCTAGAATAAATAACTTTTTGTTGCACATCAAGAGTTATCTACTGTAGTCCTTCTTGGAATTATATTCCAAGAGAGGAAGGGCCCCCTCTCTCTGGTATAGGTTTCCCAAATAGCTTCATTTTTTTTGCGTGATGTTATTTCATTATTTGTTCACTTAAGTTATTGTTCATTCCTTTATACTCTTTCATTTATGCAAGTGTGGTTTCCCCACAGAGTTGAGCATTTAAGGCTAAGTTTCTTTAGTGATCACAAAACCAGTTGAGGCTCCTTATTGTCAACCAAAGGATTGTGGCTGATAGTTGAAATATGAGTCGATTTCCATCAATTGAATTCTCTAGCCTTTCATTTATGCAATTTTAATTCTACAAGTGGGATCGGTCAAGTGTGGTGTGAATCAAAGATTTGAATGTTGTTAAGCATGAGAATCCAAGAGATAGCTAAGAATCCATAGGACTCGACCTACAACATAAGATCTTCGGATTTTTTCGGTTCTTGACATTTTTTTTAGCTTTCTTAGCTTAGAGTTAGTTTCCTACTCCTACATATATTTGTTCGGCATCTCACAATATTATGAGCTCCCTTGTGGATAATTTAAAGTAAAGCAATTTAAGCAATTGAATTTCCTAACAATCTCAACCTTATACATATTCAATACATGAAAATGATTTCATCTTATAACACAAAGTGAAAGTAAATATAAAGGACTAAAATAGTATGCTCAGAACTCTTTAATCATACTAAGAACAATGTAAAATGTTGCCTCCCAAAATACAGAGTAATTACACCAATAGGAATTTATATGGTGAACCATTTATCTAGATTCATATCTAGGGTGAATTAGAAACTACCACCTTTATGTTAAATCATAACACAACATGTACCATATGTCATTAATCCCAATCATCTAATTCTTTGTGTGGTTGGAGATGAGGCATGGGATAGCATGTGACAAGTTCCTAACCAAGCTGGTCGTAGTTCTTGTACTTTTGATAATGTTGGTTTCTCTGGATGGATTCATAGGCACTTGCTTTATGGTTTCATGAATGCTATGTAAATAATTGTTTTTGATGTTTCTACTCATAATATTGCTACTTTTCTTCATGATATTTTCATTTGTGGTGAGAAACAAAGGCATGGGGAAGTTGGCATCGGAGGACACGAGATATATAGAGTACCATTTTACGATACAAAAACTAGTAACCCCATTTACAATGTATTACTAAAACCCTAACCCTATCGATGTTAGGTCTTCCTCTCATTCACACGTTCTTCTCTTCCTCCAGTTGCAACTTTCCTTGTGCATGCTTTCTTGCATGCATGTGTGTTGTCCTTCCTACAACTGTTACTTCAGTTTCTACACGCTTTCTTTCCCCACGATCATCCTTCTTTCCACTTTGACATGGTGCCAACAAGCCCCCAACACTGACATGTGACTCGTCCTGAGTCACCTAATCCTTATGAGCTTCCTCGTTCTCCTTGGTGATCGTTTGGAACTTTTCCTTGAGTATTTCTGCTTTAGTCAGTGCCTGTGTTGTCTTCTCCTTAATGGTGTTCACTACCTGGATTTCCACTTCATCGCTCATCAATCCTGCACATTCTAACTCGGTTTGTGCTATTTGTGTTTTATCTCCCTCTGTATATGCGAGTACTTCTGCCACCTATTCCTGCAATGATTCTATTTGAGCCTGACGCTCTTGTTTCTATGTTTGTGCAGTGATAAGTTCTACATACATCTTCTTCATCTCTTACTCACTTTGACTTGTTCTGGGATTAGTATGGTCTTCTACCTCTTCTTGATCTCTTGGATCGCTGCATTGATCCTTTCCTCTTCCTTGTCCTAGCGTTGAACCTGTGGATCCTCATCCAACCTTGTCCAGAGTTGAGCTACTTTATCCAATTTAGTTGTTGTGCTAACCTATTGTTTTATCTCCTACAGCTGCGCTATTTCTTCCTGCTTCCTTTTCTCACTCACTACTGGTGGAGTGGTGGGTACGAGATTCTCTAGGAGACCCTCGATCTCCTTCTGATATTCCTCAATGGCGTGCGTAATCTGATGGATCTTTTCTGCTACGGGGAGTTCATTTCCTTGTGAGGTGTTCGAGATATTCTCAAAAATTCCTCCCACTCTTCATTCTAGTTCGTTCCTGCATTATTTTTCCTTCTGAGTTTCGAGCTTGGCCTGCTCACAAAATTTTTCCAGCTCCTCCCACTTCTTTTTTTTTTTTGTAGTTCGACTAAGTTTTTGTGTGCCCGAGACTGTACTTCGTGGTTGATGCTAACCTGCAATTTGTATATTTCCCTTGATGGAATCTGTGTCAAGACCAGTTGGATGTGGTTTAAATCCTTCAAGGGTGTCTTCCCCACGATTTCATCTATGCACAACATGCTAGGCGTGATGTAGACCATTTCATTTGTGTGTGGCATTGAGTGGACTAGATATCGTTTTTCTACTTCCAATCTTTCGTCGGTCTATGATGATGATGGATCTATACCTTTGTTGCTACTTCTTATTTGTGCTTCCCCAAATTTCTTGAGGAAATCCCCCACTTATGCCAACTCTTTTTGCAGTTTATCCCTGTGATGTGTTGCATGATCGAAGTCTTTTTCTAGGTAATCCAGACCATTTTGGAAATCATTTCCCCGTCATCCTCTGTGATTGTATATTCTGGCAATGCCCGTTGTCTCTTATTCCTCCCTGGTTCTTGTGCATTGGGATTTGTAGCAGTCTCCTATGCTCCCTCGGACTTTTTCTGTTGTCCATTGGTCGGCTATGTAGTCGGGTTATTTCCCTTCTTGGTTCCTGTCTTCTTTGATTCTTCATCTGCCTGAGTCGGCTTGCCTTGGCCCGTCCTTGGTTTCTTGGGTACTGGGATTTCCAAAGGTTGTGGGTCTCCTTTCTCTGGCTCTTTCTCTGTTGTTCTTTCTGGTACTTCCTGGGTAATGGCTGGAATCTTCCATTAATAGGGCCATTCATTGATGACCATGTCGATGTCACCCTTTGTGATGCAGTAGCGCATCTATAGCCACTATTTATCCGGATCCTGCCTTGGTTGTATCCACATTGTTTGTTGTGTGGCCCAAAAATTGGCGATGTTTGCATATCGGGCGACAACTTCTGGTGTTATTCTCCATGATCGTTTGATGGCTTCTTGTATACCTCATAGGTATGCTTCAAATATGATTCCATTCTCCCTCTTATGCCTTGTATGCAACCTGCCTTTCATCCATATGTATCTCGCTCTCGTTGGCTATGGTCTGGTACAAAAAATTACATAGCCTGGTTCTCACCTTCCCATGAAGGCTATTAGGGTAATCAACCATGAGTAATGGAACATTTTTCTTGGGTCTTGCACATATTTGCAATACTCCTGGAATAAGTTTAGTAGATATGGCACCCATCTCATTGAGGTGCCTTATGTGCACTGGGCTGCAACTGCAATGACTCCCACTGGTACTTCTTCTTTTCGTCTTTTCCTTAGCAATTTGAAGGCTAAGATTTTTGCACCCAATTGTGTAGATGCTTTGTTGATTTGTTTGATCATGATGCCTCTCGTTCCATTGGCGGTGCCATATTTCTTCTTCCAACGCTTTCTCCTTGGATTTTTCATCCAGAATCAACGCGGGATCCAATCCATACCCCAGATTGGTAACCCTGTTATTTGTGCAATAATCTCAATAGTTATGGGGACAGGTTTGTCCAGCCATATGTCCCCTCCATGTGTGACAGCTAAAAGTTTCTTGACATATGTTTTCGCATACTATCCTCTGCCAAAATGTCATAGGTTCAGTAGACCTAAGATTCCTATTTTCTCTATCCCAGCTGCCCACTGGTGTGGCTAGTTGATTGGTTCTCCAACCTGGTTTTTGCCTATGACCTTCATAAAAACCCTCTGCGTAAGTTCCAGGAACTTGGTTTCATTTTCTACGTCATAGTCTAGGTATTTGAGCTTCTTGACATGGCCCAATAGGTCTGTTCCTTCCTACACTCCAACTGGTATGCGTGGTAGAACAAATTTTGCTGCAGGTTTCTTGCGAGGTGAGATCGGTATCTTCACTTTGTCTTTCTGTTGCAGTGGCTAGCTCAAAGTTCCAGTATCTTCTGGTTGTTCCCACATAAGCCATTCTTCCCAAGCCGAGGCATTTTCAATGGTCTCCTCTATTGGTTGACCTGAGATGGTCGTTTGAGACTCCTCTGGTTCCACTGTTGCTTCCAGATTCTGTGTCATTCCATTAACTTCCATGGCTGCTTCGATGTTCTTTGTTTGTACTTCCTTTTAGGTTTCCTCTTGTTGGTTCTGAGGCTTCTATGTCGTTGCTAGTGTATCCCCTTTCATGGCCTCTGATTTTGGTTGTTGAATCTCTTTCATTATTGGTGTAGGTTTCACTGGTATAGTATCTAGTGATGGAATCTTGTCGATATCGATGATCTCCGGCTATTGTTGTTCATTCTCTTTCAACGGTCCTCGTGACCTAGCTCGAACCCTATTCTATCTGGTGCTCTAGCTTGCTTATGTTGGCATCGGTGGTGCCATAGTGGTGATTGTCGAATGTTTGTTGGGTTTGAATACCTTCTATGATCTCTGTAGTCTTTCTCTCTGTGTTCTAGCTGCTCTTACCCTCTCTCTATTTTCCTTTCACGAATAGACTAGTTGCTTCCGTGCTCTCGTGTTGTATGGGATTTCCATGAAGCTTGTCGAGGACACTGCCTTCATTCTACTTTTAATGCACCATAAATGTGGGTTCAATGCATCTCTGATAGTTTTGTACTTGTCATTACGCTTTATTTGTTGTCTGTAGTTGGAGTGATTAATGTGAGGTCCCATTGGTGCTTGCCATTCTTTAATTCCACCTAGTGTTATCCTCTCAGCCTGCCTTCGCCGAATTTCCTTTTCTTGCTTGTTTCCCTTTGTATGTAACCGTTTTCCTTGCCTTTTCCGAGGTCATCTTTCTATCTCCGTGTAGCCTTTCTCTTTTTGGTGTAATGCATCTTCTTTAGTTTTGTTTCCCTTTTTTTTTT
>SNQJ01S0148379.1:0-23584 GCA_010110895.2 Picea sitchensis | reverse complement strand
CTTCAATTTTTGGTTACTTTGTATAGTTTTTGACCCTTCTGGAATGCTGTGAACTTAATTCAGTGCCATGAATGACTTCATTGCTGTTTTGATGATGTGGAGTTCTTGTCGCCATGTGCAGACAAAATTTCAGTGATAACAATGATATATTTCAAGTCCCAAAAGGATTACCTCCAAAACGACAAGTTGAACATGAGATACAGTTGCAGCAGGATGTTCCTCTTCCTAACATTGGAATGTACAGGTTATCATTTTTGGAAAATGCAGAGATAAAAAAACAGGTAAAAGAGTTGATTGAAAAAGGGGTCATCGAACCAAGTGCTTCTCCATGTGGGTCACCTATCATCCTTGTGCCAAAGAAATATGGCACATGGAGCATGTGTGTGGACTTCTGAGCCTTGAACATGATCACAAATATATGGAAAATTGGTTTTAAAACAAAACATAGATTATTTGAATGGTTAGTGATTCCATTTGGACTTACTAATGCACTTGCTACTTTTATGCGGGTTATGAACGAGGTATTCAAGCCATTCATTGATGATTTTGTAATAGTCTACTTAGATGATATTCTCATTTTCAGTAGGCCCAGGGAAGATCATGTCCAACATGTTAGGCAGATACTTTCAGTGTTGCAGAGAGAGAAATTTTTTGTAAAGTTGTCAAAATGTGAAGCAAAACATCTCTTGTATATTTCAGTTACATTGTAGGGGGTGGAGAACTTAATATTGATCCCTCTAAATTTGAGTTCGTTGTAATCCAAAGACTACAAATGTGACTGAAGTAAGAAGCTTCATGGGGGCAACACAGTATTGGAGGAATTTTATTGCAAACTTCTCTCTAATTGAAACTCCTGTACATGCTTTGACAAGTGTGAAAATGGGATGCTAGTGGGGAGGAAGCCAACAAAAGGCTTTCGATACTTTGAAAGTGAAGATTAGTATAGCTCCTATTCTGGCATTTCCAGATCTCCAACATTCTTTTGAAATTGAAACTGATGCAAGTGACTATGCCATGGGGGCAGTGCTGATGCAACACAGAAAGCCCATATGCTATCATTCTAAGACCTTCCCTACAACAGTAATTAACTATCCAACCTATGATAAATAATTGTATGCTTTAGTACAAAGTGTTAAAAAGTGGAAACATTACTTAATGGGAAAAGAAACAATAATACATATTGATCACCAACCATTACAGTATCTACAATCACAAACTAAGCTACAACAATCAAGGAATTTTAGATGGACGGGGTTTTTACAGCAATTCCATTTGGTCATCAAATATGAAAAGGGAACTCATAATAAAGTTGTTGATATGTTATGAATACCTCCTAGTACAATGGCTACAATCCTTAAGCATAATTCAATTACTCATGAAAGTTACATTGAACAATATGCCGAGGAAAAATATTTTAAGGAAGTCTATGCAGCTTTAAGTCATAGTAAAAGAGAAGAAGAATTGAATTATCATATTAAAGGAAAACTTTAGTATCATTTGGGAAAGTTATGTATTCTAGAAAGTGAAAGAATCCATGTAATCAGAGAGGCACATACTTCTCTTATAGCATGACATTTTGGTGTAGACAAAACAATTTCTCAGTTACAAAGGTTTTTTTATTGTCCTCGAATGCATGAAACTGTGTCTAAGTATGTAAAAGGATGTACTATGTGTGCAATAAACAAACCAAGTAACAAAACACTAGGATTGTACACTCCACTTCCTATTCCTTCTAGACCATGGGAAAGTGTATCTATGGATTTTGTGGGGGGGTTGCCTATGTATAGAAAAGGTCATGATTACTTGTATGTAGTTGTGGATAGGTTCAACAAGATGTGTGTTCTAATTCCTTGTAAAAAGAAATTCATAGCTAAACAAACAACACAAATGTTCTTTGAAAATGTATGGGTTCATTTTGGGTTACCTACTTCTATTGTATCTGATCAAGACTCCAAGTTCATGGGGAAATTTTGGTCAAGCTTGTGGGAACTTATGGACACCAGACTAAATAAGAGCACAAAATTTCATCCACAGACGGACGGGCAGACAGAGGTGGTGAACAGAACAATAGTGCATCTACTTCAGGCCTATTGCAACAAACATCCTAAGATTTAGGATGAACATTTGTGTTATGTGCAACATGCGTATAATTGAGCCAAGCATTCTTCTACTTAGAGGTCTCCATTTGAAACATGTTTTGGATACTTGCCAAAATATCCTTTGGATTTTGTCTTTTGGAAATACATTGCAGTAGACAGACACAAGGATGTAGATAGGGATACAAATTTCATTGAACGGATCCAGTTGGTTCAACAAGCAGTATAGGAACAGTTGGAGAAAAGCCAAGCCAAGTACAAGGCGAGACATGACAAGCATCAAGTTGATCATTAGTTCAAAGTGGGAGATCAAGTTTGGTTATACATCAGCAAGGAAATATTGCAAGGAGAAGGTAAAAAGCTAAAACCAATTTGTTATGGTCCTTTCAAAATTTTAGACAAGATTGGTTCTAATGCTTTCCGGTTAGAATTGCCTCCATATATGCAAATTTATTCAGTTGTAAATGTGGAAAAATTGAGATTGTATGAGCCTCCTATGATCAAGGATCAAGGAGAGAATGTTCATATTCCTTCCATAGAATATTTTTCTCCTGAGTATATGAATGAGTTGCAGGAAGACACCATTTTGGACAAAAGAGTCCTTAATTCTTGTAGGGGTGATGTGGAGTATCTTCGAGTGGGATTGAAGGGCACAAATCCAAGTCAGGTCAAGTGGATGGAGACTGAAAAAGTGAGGGCACATTATCCTCACTTATTTACCAACTGATACCAGACTTTTGGTGGTCCAAAAGATTCCAAGTGGGGAGGGTTGATCTAGGAGGATCCTCAGGTCCAGAAAATGCTCAAAAATAAAAGTTCTCGGAATTGGACGAAAAAAATTCCATTGCATCTGTATCATCTCATTGATTCTGACCATATATTTACTTCCTCAAATAGACATCATATGAAAAATTTATCGCACTCTGATCAAATTCCCAAACATGCAAAACGTCAACAGTCAACAGGCAAAAAGTCAACGTTGACATCACCATGACGACATCATGTTGACGTGGTAGATGATCGCACAGTGATGTGGCAGAGGATAGGATTGGTGGTTGGGAAGGGTGGAAAACGTGGATGAATGATCACTTGACATGTGTCACCATCATAGGCGAATTAAATGGTGCCACATGGCCCAATCATGGGCTGCCACATGGCACCCACTAATTTGTTCTCTATGGTAAAAGGTACATGGACTCCACCGAAGTCGAATCCATGACCTTCGACATGGGGGAACGTTTTGGGCAGGGCTGGTCTACCAACCCGCCTGCGGTGATGCTTATTAACCTAAGTTCAAATTTAATATTTGAACTTGCCATAAGTTTGGGCAGAGGTGGAAAGGGGCTAGGGTCTAGCCCCAGCTCGTGGTTTTATTACTTACCATACACCCAAAATTAAGCACCTGGGTGCATACACTCCAATGATAAGGTAGGGCATGGGGGCCACAAAATAACGCTCAACCACTCCACTAGACTAGGGTGATGACCATAGGCCAGGGCTGATCGACGGGGGGCTTATCTATCCCGATCGGGCCCTCAATTCCATCGATGGTGCCATGTGACCAGGATTTAGCGGAGGAGGGGCCAGTGCACAACACCTTTGTGGGATAGATATTGGCCATATGGACCCATATGACCTGGGAAAGGGGCGTGCGCCCATGTTTTGGGGACCTGTTTTAATTTTTTGTAACATAGTGGGTATTTTTCTATAGTTTTCACCCAGATTGTCCATTTTTGGAAATTACTTGGCCATCTGGAGGGGGATTTGATCCCAAAAAGAGGCCATATATTTTTGGGAAGTTGGGCTTCCATAAATGAGCCTAAAAACTATATAAACTAGGCCTTTTGAGCTTGTGAGGGTAGTTTTTGTATGCAGGGAATGTGAATAGCAGCTTGAGCTAATGTCCCATTTCTCATGTTTTGAGGGGCATTGAGTCATGTTTTGAGAGGAGATGGTTGAGGCATGTGTGAATCTACATAAGGAGGTCCTGTACAACATATTAGAAGCCTATGTTTAACAACAAAGAGACATTGTAAAGATAACTTGATCATTAAAGATCAATAAAGCGGTCCTCCACTTGGAAGCGAGCTCAAAGACGTAGCCACTCATTGGTGAACTCCGTTAACAAGTTATTTGTGTCTATTTCTCTTTCTACATGTTGTTAACTTCTCGTATTTGCAGCATTGTTTATTATGGTTGAACTCTTTAATCTTTCATGAGCATCAAGTTAATGTAAATTTGTTATTAGTACCTTTCATTTTTGGATCACTAAAGAACATATTGAAAATCATAAAATATAAGTCATTGCTTACAGGTTGGGTAAAATAGTATACATATTGCCCCCATAATATCAATGTATGTATCTATTCGATTCAAATTGTAATCAATCAATAAGTCTCCCCTTGCAGCTTTTGATTTTATTGCACATATGAATACGCAGTTTCCTTCACGCTCCTCAAATACGCAATTGTGTTTCTTATTTGTGGTCGCGGGTCGTGTACTGTTTATAAACCCTGCAATATTCCCCATTTATTTTGGCCTTTCGTCAATATATATACTTTCTCCTTTATTTTGATCATTGTCTTTTAGATGTATATGATTTGCATCCAAGCCATATCTTTGCATACTTTTTGTATATTGGACTAGTCGTATCCAATTTTTGTATATATAACAGGGTCCAACATACTCCATCAATTCAGTTAATTCGATGTAACAGACCTATATGCCATCCATGGAAAATATCCCCAAACCAATGAAGATGGAGCAATTCAGTATATCCTTTTGTTTACACAAAAATCATTGTTTATTTTAGGAAGATCCTTGGGTACCCATCATTTCACTATATGTTTGTACCTCAAGGACACCTCAATGTCGTCTATGCTCTCATGATCATAGTAACATGATCCTCCTTTTACAAGAAACAATTCCATGTGTCTATGGAATTTTCTTCTGATCTTCTCACCTCAAGTTGATCTATGTTGGCCCTTGGTCATGGATTAAGGAAGAAAGAAAGGATTAAAGAAGAATAAAGAGAAAGCATGAAGTGCGTGGAAGGCACACAAATCGAGGAAAGGTTGAAGTGGTTAAAGAAGAAAAAAAGAAGGAGCAAAGTAAAAGAAATCAAGTCATTCGAAGAGAATATCAAGGAAGACAAAGCAACAAAGAGGATAGATCGTGGACAAGTCAACAAGTGGAAGAAGACACTAATGGGTACTTTGGAGCACTTGACGGAGAAGAAGGAAGAACAGGTTGGCGAAGTCCTAAAAAGGCGGGTTATGTGGACCTAGGGTTTTGGCACCTAGACTCGGTCTAGGGTTTCTAAGAGTCATAAAATAATAAATAGAGGGATAGAAGAGAGAGGGAAAAAGGTGATGTTGTTTTGAGAGATAGAAGCATTATGTCCTAGGGCATTATTGTAATTGTGGATCTTTAGCTGGGTTTGAAGATCTATTCTACAGCTAGGTGCGTAGAGGGAGGGAATAAAGAGAAAGAGAGAAGAGGATATGCAACTGAGTGCCCCAGATAGAACTGTGTATTTTCATCTACTTAATCAATAAACACAGTTATGTAGACGTAGCCCTAGGGAGAGGGTGAACCACGTAAATATTGTTGTTATTTGTGGTTGATGCTGTGTTATTTTCTATCTTTTATACTGTTATTGCATTATTGTTTTCCCTTATTGAAGATAAGATATATAACTCACTTCGTGAAGTTAAACACAATATTGTTAAGGATCTCTAGGTTACCTTGCGTTGTTATTCTAGAATCATCTTGCACTTCCCCTGGTTGTAGACACCTGTGTCCTGCAACTCCCCTATTGCTACTTTGGGTGAGAATTCATCTGCTTTGTAGGTGTTGACGAAAGGGCTAATAGTTAGGGTTTTTTGGTGCATTGTTAGAGTTGAACCCTAGGTCTGCCCCTATGCCAACAAATAGTTCTATTGTTGAGACCTAAAAATGTGATTGCTGGGAACTAAACTAAAGAAAAAGAGAAGCTATGTGTGAAGATTTGCTGCTGAATTGCATCATACTCTACTTGACTTGCGAAGCTTTGTGCTAAGAAATAAGTCCGATCTGAAGAAAAGAGGTACGATCCTAAATGAGGTAAAGCTTTATTCTTTGACAAGAGTAAGATAGGTGAATTGTTTGCATGAACTTAAGTATGCTTAATAGATTTGAAAGGAGGAGTTGATTTGGGTAAAATTAATGAAAATGAATAAAGATATGTTATTCCTATGCATAGAAAGATTTTTTGGACTAATAAGTGGATGCAAGAACCTAGGATTTTTTTTTGTAGATTGCAGGTCCAACACTATGACCCTAGTGCATAGTATAGAATAGGTTGGGGAACATTTAAAAGAAAAAGAGGCTTAACTCTATGTTATAACTGTAGAAGACCGGGACATCTTGCTAAGGAATGCCCTGACACATGTCCTATTTTTCTTTGTTGTAAGATTGTTGGTCATGAGGTTGATGATTGTCCAAGGATGATTGGTAAAGTTGAATGAATGAACATGAGACATGAAAACTATGAATAAATTCAAGATACTAAGGGCATGTTAGAGAGTCATAAAGAGAAATAATCAGAGAAAGTTCAGACTATGTTATTACAGTTGAAAGAAACGATGGATGTTCACAAAGATGTTAGTTTACCGGAGATCCTGAAAGTAAAACAGTGCATAAGTGTGAGAATATAAGACTTGTTGGCACAGGGGTAGATCCAGGGTTCAACACTACAACAACGCACCAACAAAACCCTAACTATCGGCCCTTTCGACAACACCTGAGAAGTAGATTAAGTCTCACCCGAGGTAGAGGCAGGGGTGGTTGCAGAACTCCAGTGTCTGCAACTTCAGTTGGGACATAGATCTATGATTATAATACTTAATAGAGCACTCAACAATTAACATTCATCAATATTCAGCTCTTATTTACATCGCAGTTGAACCCTAATCATGGCACAACACAGTATTCATTCAGATCTATTACATTCAAGAAATAAGCATATCCACATAAGCCAAATCTAGTATTCATCCACACTATTAAGAACATAACATTAGCATATCTATATATCATTCATCTATGTTAAAGCACCAAGCAAGAAACACATAGACACATCAATACATCACACAAAGCAAAGAAACATAACATATACATGGTTCACCCCCACCCTAGGGCTACATCCAATAACTCTTCTCTTCTTTATTATCTTCAGTCAATCATCTACATGCACGGAGCCAAAAAAACCCTACTCCGCATAGGACAAGAGATCTGTGTGCACCTTGTCAGATCCTCCTTCCCCGAGCTATGTTACAACACAAAGCCTTCTACAGTCACTTTCACTCAGCTCTACAAGTCTCACACAGTATGCACAAAGCATCTATAATCCATACTTAGCACTTAGCCCAATATCACATTTAGCCATTCATACTCACTACATTGATTTAGCATCTATTTATACATACAAACTAGGCCTAAGCATGGGTAAACCCATGGGCTAACATCTCCATACCCGTTACATAATCCCAAATCCCATAAAGGGCCCAAAAAGGGGCCGAGATCCCGCGATCTCCATTTCGTCTTGCGCTCCACCTTCGACAACCCATCGAAGTCCCAAAATGGTCAAAAATGACCAAGGATCCTCAAAACTTGGTCAAGGGCCAACAACCCCCCATCACTCACCTGTGAGACGTCCCGAGTCACTCTGATCAAACTAGTTATTCCTCCAAATCCTTGAGCTTGGATCGAGTTGCTTCAACTTGTTGTTGTACCACAACCTCTTGTTTAGCAAATTCTTGTATGACTTCTTCGTTGACAGGTCCCTCTAGGTGTTGTTCAGCTGCAGTGATGACTTGCTCCAATTTCGCTCCTTGGCCTTTGATATATGTGAACATTTGGTAAGCCTTATCTTGTACAGGTTGGAGTCTCTGAGTTACTTCCATAACTCTACTCTAAATAGTGTGGACCTGCTGCTGGGTAGAGAGATGCTCTTAGGATAGCTTCATTCTTTCCACAACTGAGAGGGGATTCAATTATGCATGTATCATTTCGGCTTGATACTTCACCTCTTGGAGTTGCGACTCCAGTGCCTTCAGTTATGGATTCTCAGTGAGTTTTTCATAGGTCTGGGCACTGGGATTAGTAATTTTCTTACATTCCATAGCAAGGGATTGTATTCTCTCAACTGCACTTCGAGCAGTTTCTTCTCTTTGATCCCTCACATCCTGCGGGGTCCTGGGCACTATGCAGAGCTCTAAGTCTTGTATTCATTGTTGTAGCTATTGGATAGCTTCTATAGGATGCTCTACTTGATGTGTAACTCAGTCTTCTACTTGTACCTCAAATCCCTTCACAGAGTGAAGTGCTTTGTTGACTGCTTCATTCACTTCGAGTTGCTTTGTAAGCAACTTTTCTTTTTCTTTTCATATCTGTACTCTCTCTTCTTCGAACTTTGCCTGGAGATCAACCTTCTCCTACTCTGCAACTCTACGTTGTTCTACGAGTACACCTTGCACTTGCTTCAAGGTCTGAGTGGCTTGTTCTTTATCTTCTTGAGCACGACGAAGGTGAGCTTCGATCGTATCGGCTAGTCGATGGAGTTGGCATGGCTCATCTCCCAACTTTGGTTCTCTTGATGGCAAGGGCGAAGTGGAGACTGCACGGCTGGACTGAAGGGCCTGTTGTACCCCTCGGAGTTTGACCTCAATTCTATCATACATTTCCTCCTTCTTAGATTCTTTCTTCTACACTATTTCCAGTGAAGCGTCATTGAGAGTTGCGATGATGAAGTCAAAATCATCGACAATAAGCACAATATTCATCTTGGTCACAATGGATTTTGATTTCTTTTGGGAAGAAGGTTTCAGGGGAGAAAGCTTCCTCTTCTTCATGGGATCAACCTCGTCTCTAGGTGGTGTTACTTTTCCTAGCTTTGGTTCGGCTCCTTTGTCAGTTAGTTCTTTTACTTCATCATCACCCCCTCGGTCAGGTGATACTGAAGAAGTATTTCCTAAGGCACTGCTTAAATCTTGGACCTCTTCGGTCTTCTTCATTTTGCTGGGCCCAGGTGTATCTTGTTCTTTATGCATGATCTTTGGGTTGTCAGGGTCAGACATCTCTACAGGTTATGTTGGAATAAGGAGGTTTGTCAACTAGTCCTTAGTGATCTCTTCAAGGTCTTCTTCCATGAGATTGTAGTATGATTGAAGCTGCTCCTTATGTTCATCGGCTTGCGCTGTAAGGTAGATGAAGTGTTGATCTGCGTATAAATTCATCAGGGATCAGAACCTTTGTAGGGTGTTCAAAGTCATGTGAGGTTCTTCTTCTATGGCTCTCTTCAACTGCATGTAATAGGTGTGAAAAACAACATTCGACTACCACTGTTTGTTCATATCACTCAAATACCAAAGTGTTGCGAACTTTGCAGCAAGTGGTTCAAACAGTTCAATATCCTGGAAGGTCGCACCTTTCGGCATCTCCCAGGAAACATAGGCGATATGGATAAGGGTCCACCTAAAATGGAACTCGTAGCCCTGATCCTGGGCTTCACGACAGTCTAGCTCCAACGGATTGACTAATTACTTTGCCCAGTTCATCTGCAGGCCTTCCACACACTTCCCTGCGAGGTCAACGACAAAGCCTGTGACCTGCATAGGTCTATTCTTCCTTACTAAATTTTTGGCTATTAGTTGGAAGGATAGGCGCACTACGCCATTCTGGATGGAGGCTACCTTGTAGCCTCGTGTTCCCTTTTCAACATTGCCATATGTATCCTTGATTTTCTGTGCTAGCGCGCAATCTGTGGCTTTTTCTGGATAGAACTCCTGTGGGTTAGGTCCTTGCTTACTTAATCTCATGATCCTATGGATCAACATTAGGTTGACTGTAATACGATGGTCTAGCCATAAGTAACCACCATGGTAACATGAGATAAATATCTTGACATAGGCATTGACTTCCTGGTGCCTTCCGAAGTGTGGGATCTTCATTACGTTTAACAGGATGGACTGCACAAGGTTCATCATCCACAGTTGAGGTATTATCGTTGATTTATTCCCCTTCATCTTGGTCAAGTACTTATACGGGGTGAGCTTATTGTAGTTCTTGCGATCTCTGAGGTTGAAGTCTCTAAAATTCAACGCTTTGATCTTGTCCTGTTGTGCTTGAACTACGCATATCCCCTTCGGGAGGTACGCAGTAATCATGGAGTACTCAAAATGTCTTGGCATGCTATCTCGACTCACCGTGTCGGCCAGAGGTAGGATGTAATCGGGAAATATGGACAGGATCAGCTTCGCATTGGCTCTCTTTTCTGCTAATGGTCGAGATGATCCGGCTCCGCAAGCAGTCGACAGAGAGGCTTGCACTCCTCTCGTTGACGATGCTTGAAGAATTGCATACATTTCTCTTTCAGTCATTAGGTCAATAAGAACTTACTCGAAAATTTTCTCTGCAACGTTAAGCTCACCCGGCATGCACGCTAGTGGTTGAATATCTCAGGTTCGAAGAGTAACTAGTTAATGCAATGGGATGACTGGTAATAGTGTGGTGATCACTTTGGGAAATCAACTAATATGTGGGTTCAGATTCACAGCCAAAAAAATTGTTCTCGTTGCGTGGCACGATGAGATAAATAGATAACTTGGCAACAAATCTCTTGCAATGGGTGCAAAGCCTTCATTAACTCAGTTCTATCCATTATGGTGTGGTCCCAACGGTCTGGTGGTGAAATTTCTGATCATAAATTCCTTTCTACCCATTCAGGCCGTTGGTCGAATGGTTATACTGTCCCCAACGGCTATATTTCTTCGCCATGGCGAAGTGCCATGTGACACTGTTCTGATATTCTGGCGAAGTTCCACTTTTGCAAATTTTCCTTCTACAAAGTTCCCTCAAGAACCTTCTGCAACTTTTCAATCTTATCTCTCTTCTTACTTAGTTTTCTAGCCTTCTTTCCAATGAGCTTCATCTCAGAGTTCCTTTTTCCATTCTGATTCTTATATTCTTTTGGGAGAGTAACTTCGCGTTGTTGAGATTATCTCCTAGAAATCAAGGGTAATACTTCATATGTATCTAGAATAGGTACTTCAGTCTTTTGTGGGTCTTCTAGTGTGCTTCCCACTTCGACATCCAAGTCTCTGGTTTTAAATAGCTTTGTGTGGTTCTCCTGTTCTTCAATCAAGTATGTGATACTCCTAGTCATGAAATCTTTCAACTCTTGCTTCTTTTGCTCCAAGATTTCTTCTTCTTTTCTTTTGGCCTAATCTCCTTTAATCCAAGTTTTTCCTAGTAACATAGCAAATGGAGCATTGTTCTCGATAAATTTAACAACTTCAAATTCTTCCTCTGTCAAAGTTCCATTGGCATTCATAGATATCTGGATGAGCTTTCCACATAGGTTTATCATCTTTCCTCTAAATAAACCTATTCCTCCCAATGAAGGAATCATAGCAGGATTTACTAGAATTTCCCAAGTTCTTTCTATCATGATATTCACCTGTGTTTCTTCATCTAGAATACAGTCAATGTCAAAGTCTCCTATTCTTGCTTCAATGCATTCTTTTTCTTTAAATACCTCTGATAGAATGACATGTCGGTGGTCGTTCATGGTTTCTTTCATCTATAGCAATACTTTCTCTTATTCTTTTTGGGGTTCTACCATAATCTCAGTTGCTTGACCTTTCACGTGGTCTTGTTGTCTCATATTCATTCTCGCAACCTTATCAATCATTCTAGGGAAATCCAAAACTTCATGGTCCATAGCTATGCAACAGAGGCAACTAGGTCTTCTTCTAGGGCATTCCTTAGCAATATGTCTTGGTTTTCTGCAACTGTAACAAAGAGTTAATCCTCTCTTTCTCTTAAATGATCCCTAGCCTCTCCTATACTATGCACTAGGATCATGGTAGCTAACCTGCAACAAATTCTTTCTAGGGTCTTGCATCCATTCGTTAATCCAAACATTATTTCTATGCATGGGTATAACATATCTTTCACTATTCTTATTAGATCTACTCATATCAAATCTTCTTTCTTCTATTAGTGCCCTAGTTTTCAATCTAGGACAAATCTTATAAAACATTCCTAGATCCATACTTTAGAAAAAAAAAATTCCACTAATCTTACTTCTACAGAGCACAAAGCTTCCAGATCTAAAACTTTTCACTATTCTTACATTTATCAGAGCACAAAGCATTCAGATCTTACCTCTTTTCTTCAGATCAAACTTCTTTTCTTTTGCACAGAGCTTCACAAACTAAGTAGAGTACTACACACTAGAGCGACAGATCTATGCACAGAGCTTTCACAATTTTAGGTGAGATCTTTGCAAAAGCTTCTTTTTTCCTCAATTCCCAGCAATCACAATTTTAGGTCCTGGAAACAAAACCATTTGTTGGCACAGGGGCAGAACCAAGGTTCAACGCTACAACAACGCACCAACAAAACCCTAACTACCGATCCTTTCGGCAACACCTATGAAGCATATGAAGTCTCACCTGAGGTAGAGGAAGGGGTGGTTGCAGGACTCCAGTGTCTGCAACCTTAGCTGGGACACAAATCTGTGATTATAATACTTAACAGAGCACTCAACAGTTAACATTTATTAATATTCAACTCTTAGTTACATCACAATTGAACCCTAATCATGGCACAACACAATACTCATTCAGATCTATTACATTCAAGCACTAAGAATATCCACATAGGCCAGATCTAGTATTCATCCACACTATTAAGCACATAACATTAGCATATCTATCTATCATTCATCTATGTTAAATCACTAAGAAATAAACACATAGACACATCAATACATTGCACAAAGAAAATCAACACAACATATACATGGTTCACCCCCACCCTGGGGCTATGTCCACCAACTCTTCTCTTCTTTATTAGCTTCAGTCAATCGTCTACATGCACGGAGCCACAAAAACCCTACTCTGCATAGGACAGGATATCTGCATGCACCTCGCTAGATACTCCTTCCCCAAGCTAGGTTACAACATAAAGCCTTCTACAGTCACTTGCACTCAGCTCTGCAAGTCTCACACAGTATGCACAAAGCATCTATAATCCATACGTAGCACTTAGCCCAATATCAAACAGATACAAATCTAGGACTTAGCCATTCATACTCACTACATTGCTTTAGCATCTATTTATACATACAAACTAGGCCTAAGCATGGGTAAACCCATGGGCCAACATCCCCATACCCGTTACATAATCCCAAATCCCAAAAAAGGCCTAAAAAGGGGCTGAGATCCCGCGATCTCTGATTTGTCTTGCACTCCACCTTAGATAGCCTGTCGAAGTCCCAAAATGGTAAAAAATGACTAAGGATCCTCAAAACTTGGTCAAGGGCCAACAAGACTTCGACATAGACTGTGTCTTGGATGAGGAGACACAAGTGAATATTATGACAGAAGACACTTGGGAAATTTTGGGAAAGCCTATTGTGGTACCTTCATTGGGAAGGATAGGCTTGTCTAAGGGTAAGATGATAACCCTATTTGGAAGAGTTACTAATGTGCCTATTATTCTTCATGGAACATTGACTGAAGAAGAATTTGAAGTCATTAAGTTTGTTGGGTACAATGCCCCCTTCCCAATTTTGCTAGGTAAGACTTGGATTGAGAAGGATTAGATCAGAAGGAAAGTAGAGGAAGAAGCTACAAAAAATAAAATGCAAGAACTAAGGGATTTCATAGCTAGAAAAATATATCGACTAATAAAAGAACGAGAGGATAAGTCAAATAAACAAAGCAATGTAACAAGGCAGGAGGGACAAAAGGCAAGAGAATTAGTTGTCAAGGTTTAAAGAATGCAAGAAGGCTTGAAGAACCTATCTATGCAAGAAAGAAGTATATCCACCCAGGAAGTATTTAGAGAGGGGATATTAAATTCAGACCCTTTGAAGACACCTCAACAGTGCGAAGCCACTGAGCTAGGGGAAGATAAGAATAAAAATGAAAAGAGGATTCCAAAAATAGTTAGAGAAACTTAGTTCACAGGAAAGAAGGCAAGGATGCTCAATAAAAAGAAAGCTAAGTTGGAGAAGCTACAAGAAACTACAAAGAACGGATGGAAGACTCCATAGACTGGAACCTCGAAGGAGGCAGGTTCACAGGATTTGAACCTCTCTAGAACAACAAGACCGCACATGATGGGACTTCACCCTGGAAAAGTTATATGATCGTTGGAGGTGCCTCGACCATTAGAATGGCGCTCTAGAATGGTTAGAAAACACATTTATGGGATGATGGACCGCTTTCGGATGTTGAGACGATGCCATAATGGACAGATTCACATTAATGGAAGCTCACTGAGACCTGGTCAAAGGACAAGAGTCAGTCGAATCTAAAATTGTGAAGCTCATTGAGACCCTCCAGCAGCTTCAAGCTAGGATAATAGAATTGGAGGCCTAAACAATACCGATCACCCCACAGGGGGTGCGTGATCAAAGGGAGGAGACCTCTAAGAACACACTAGTAAGTATAAGATTCCTTTCCTTGGAATGCAAACAACTGAGTGATAGAAGCGCACAGACATATGAATGCCTCATCGAGGACCCATAGATAAGGAAGTTAGAAGAGCAGTTACAGGAGCCACAACAACAAGAATTTTGCTCAATAAGATTTCTGTGGTGAGGGTTTTGAGTTAGGTTTGTAAAAACCACAGTTTCGTTGATACAATCTATCAACAAAACTGTGGTTTTTCCGAACCTAATAATCATTTTCCCATGTAGGCGCAGATGAAGCTGCTCACCACAGTAGAAAGAATGAAGAGATCCTAGGAGAAGTGCACAGTACAACAACAGATCACTTCCCTCCAAGGTAAGGTAATGGAAGTGATGCAGAAACTGCACCCTGTGCAGGACGAAGCCTACAAGGTGTTCTAAAATATTGATGGGAAGGGCTTGCAATTGGACCAAGTGGTTGCAACAATAGAACAACGCCTAGAAGGGTCTATTACAGAGCATAAGATATAGGAGCTTGTTGATCAGGAGGCTCAGGCGAAGCAGCAAATCAAGGCAGCTCGAGTTAATCTCGAGGCCTTCGAAGGAGTATTTTCCAGACATGAGTGACAAAAGACGAGTCACAGGTGAGTGTTGGGGGCTTGTTGTCCCTCGACCAATTTTTTAGAAAACATTGGTCAGAGTTGGCCCAGTTTTGGACTTCAACACATTGTTCGAAGAAGGAACGCCTAGGCAGAGCTGAGACCATGGATCTCACCCATTTTTGCGGGCTATGTGGACCCAGTAAGGAGTTTTCTAGGGTTTTTTTAATGGGTTTATGGGATGTCGGCCCATGGGGTTTACCCATGATTAGAACTACTTGAAAAAAGTTAACCATGTAGACTCCTTTTAAGTTAGTATATGGCTTGGAAGCAGTGGTACCTATGGAATAATTGGTCCCTAGTTTAAGAATTGCATCATTTACAGGTATGGATGACACCGGATTTGTTCAAGATAGGCTCGTGCAGTTGATGGAACTAGAGGAAGACATGTTCATTACAAGATTTCATCAGCAGGTACAAAAAGAACTAGAAAAGGCTTACCATGACAGACATATCAAGAAATCATTTAAACAAGGATATTTGTTACTTCTATATGATAAAAAGTTCATGAAGCATCCAGGAAAGTTCAGGACACACTAGCTTGGGAAATTCGAGGTTGCCTATGTTACAGAGGGTGGAGTTATGCAGTTGAATACCCTTAATGGAGATTGGAAGGATGGTTTAGTGATTGGGAGTCGGTTGAAGCTATATTGTGACAACCAAATACCCCACAACTCTCAGTAAAAGCAAAGGAAGAAGGGTATAGGTACCAGGTGCAGTTGAAATTGGGTACCAGACACAGACAATCTGTACAAGATAGGGAGGGATAGAGCAGAAAGCATCGGCTGCTCCACACAGTCTATAGTCGAAGTAATATAGGAGGTTCAACCCTACAGTGACTCAATACGAGTCATATGTGAGTGTTGGGGGCCTGTTGGCCCTTGGTCATGGATTAAGGAAGAAAGAAAGGATTAAATAAGAAGAATGACAAAGCATGAAGTGCACGGAATGCACACAAACCAAGGAAAGGTCGAAGTGGTTAAAGAATAAGAAAAGAAGGAGCAAAGTAAAGGAAAGCAAGTCGTTGGAAGAGAATATCAAGGAAGACAATGCAACAAAGAGGATATATCGTAGACAAGTCAGCAAGCGGAAGAAGACACTAATGGGTACTTTGGAGCACCTCATAGAGAAGAAGGAAGAATAGATTGGTGAAGTCCTGAAAAGGCGGGTTATGTGGACCTAGGGTTTTGGCACCTGGATTCAGTCTAGGGTTTCTAAGAGTCATAAAATAATAAATAGAGGACTAGAAGAGAGAGGGAAAAAGGTGATTTTTTTTTAGAGATAGAAGCGTTATGTATTTAGGGAATTCTTGTAATTGTGGATCTTCAGCTGGGTGCAAATATCTATTCTGCAGTTGGGTGAGTAGAGGGAGGGAATAAAGAGAAAGAGAGAGGAGGATCTGCAGTTGAGTGTGCAGATAGAACTGTGTATTTTCATCCACTTAATCAATAAACATAGTTATGTGGACGTAGCCCTAGGGAGAGGGTGAACCATGTAAATCTTGTTGTTCTTTGTGGTTGATGTTGTGTTATTTTATATCTTTTATATTGTTATTTCATCACTTTTTTCCCTTATTGAAGATAATATATATAACTCACTTCATGAAGTTAAACATAACATTGTTAAGGATCTCTAGGTTACCTTGCGTTGTTATTCTAGAATCATTTTGCACTTCCCCTGGTTGTAGACACCTGTGTCCTGCAACCCCCCTATTGCTACTTCGGGTGAGACTTCATTTTCTTCGTAGGTGTTGTTGAAAGGGCCAATAGTTAGGGTTTGTTGGTGCATTGTTAGAGTTGAACCCTCGGTCTACCCCTGTTCCCACAATCTCCGCCTATTATACCTACTAGATGTCTCACTTTCCTCTATTCTACTTGAACTTCCCTCACTCAATGAAGATAGATCTGACAAATACTTGTTTGCTTGTACGTCCAAAAACACCATCAAATGAGAGAAACAATCAACCAGTGTCCTATACAAAATATATAACTAAATTGCATAGATAAAACACTTATTTTTAAACAAAAATGTTCCAATGAATTGTTTTCATATGAACAATATCTCACTACCCAACCATAAGCATATAGTGTAGATGAAAGAAGGCATAGTGGTTTTTGTTCCCCTTTGTCAAAGTGCCATTTAGGACATTCAACAAATTCAATAGATCTTTGTTTGGCAAAACCCACGAATATGAACATGAGGTATTTGCAAGGTTTTGACGGTGTGAAGGGCACACCACAGATTTCAAAAAAAACATTTTCTTATCCTTCGTCGAAGCCTTTGCATCTCTTTGAAATATGTTCTTTTGGAACAATGTGAAGGGACAATTTTGATGACTCGTTATAAATTATTGTACTAATAAAACAAATCCTTAGTTTAAATGTTCTAAGTTTTGGTTCTTTTCAGAGTTTTTTGGACATATTATTCTAGTCGGAAATTGTTGGATCTTGGTTAAATCTATATAATTTGAGATAAGGATGTTGTTGTTGAGTGTCCAAATTGCACAAAAGAGGGCTCATTGGAAAATATTAAGGCATGGAATCTAATGAAAGGTTATCATGAGGTGAAGATGTCAATATGGCATGCATTAATGGTAGGGATGACATGCATTGTCAAATTTAAAACTCACCCAAGCAGTCAACAAATTTGGTGGTAGTGAGCACTCTTTATTAGAATCGATCTTTCCTTGATTGTTACGTGGGACTTCATATTTCAAAGTGCATTTTTGGGAGTTGACGATTGACATTGTTACCAGGGAAAAATTCAAATTCCATGGATTTAATAGATCTGGTATAGCATGGTGTTGGGAAGTCCTATTTATTTGAATCATTAGTTTCCAGTTGCTTGTATTGAGGGTGAGAGAAAGAAATGGTATGCAAGGCATTTGAAGGTCTCACGTGGTAACTCCAAACATGTATCAAATTAAATATTTATATAAATTTTTGAAACTTTCTAATGTTGATTCCACATTGGGAGTACCTCTCCCATAGATCAATGGTGCTTATCATCCATGTCATCTCTAGCGTTCTCAATGGAATGGTTGAAAAGATAGAGAAGATGACAAAACATCTACTATCAACAATAACTAAAGGACTAAAGGAAGTGAGAGATCAATTTTTTGTATTTATGGAAAATATAGTGTCATAACATCTCTGCAACAACTATTAAAGGAATTAAGGAAATAAGGGATTGATCTATTGTATTTATTAAAAATATCCATGATTTGGGATAGGACTAGCAATATTGTCGAACTTATTGATGTAGATCCTCTTAAGATTCTCATAGTGAAGAAGAATGTGATACATTTTTGTTATCCTCACATATATTTGAGAAAGTGAGGACTTTTAATCCCCAATCATTGCATGCGATACATCGATGGATAGATCAAATGACAGAAGTAATTCACTAGTTGAAAGTGTGGGACCCATAGGGTAAGTGTGGGATACAAAAGGGACCAATGATAAACAAGCTAATGAAGGTGATGCATACACAGGGACGTGAGTGTGGGATGCAAGAGGAAACAATGTTGAACAAGTCATAGAAGGAAAGAAATCCACATGATGTGTTTGGAATCAATGAGAAATCGAGGAACTTATGAATGCAAGGGATCTATTGGATAAGAGTGGGGTGCAATAGGTGGTAATGATGAAAAAGAGAGTGAAGATGAGATATTAACATGTTATGTATCAGCTGAAAGACGTAGAAATGATGGAGGAACTAGTGAGGGCAATGGATCTGCTTGCTAAGATCCCTTTTGATGCAGGAGCATCATCGTCAAAGTCAACAACACATGCGTGGAGGCAAACAGAGGACATCTTAGCAATGAAAGAATTTCAAATCAATCATTTAACTCATAATTTAATGGGTTGTTGAGATATTCTTGTAACAACATTTTAAAATGTAACTTGCTTGTAAAGTCTTGAAGGACTGTAAAAAATTGCAGATATGGAGTGTCGACTCTATCTGGCAATAACTAGTAGTTATTGTAATAGGATAGAGTAGCTAATAGCTTTGAATTTGAAATGATAGATTTCAAAACAGGACAAGAGAGCTCGTGGATCAGTCCTTAGATAGTTTTTCAGTATTGCATTGTAAGAGGGAGAATGTAAGAGATAGAAATTGTCCCAAATCCTTGGAATGCGTTCATTTCATGTGTGATTGAATGAATGTTATTCTGTGTGTATGATTTGTTACAGTTCATTTCATGTATAAGTTTTCGAGAGATTAATTGTATGAGTTCGTGACGAAACTGGTTGAGTTTCAATCGTTTCTTTTCTTATACTTGTATGCAAGGTGTGCATCTCGAGTGCAAGGAGTGCGTCGACTGAGTCTAGGATTGATTCAAAGAAGTTCAGAGAGAGATTCAGAGAAACTCAGACCAGGTGCAAGGTGTGCACAGTGTCAAGGAGCCAACAAGCTTCAGAGAACCAACGCAGAAGAACACCAGGTGGGCGAGAAGCATTTTATTGGCAAGAAAATCCTTTGAATTGAGTTATTCAAAATCCCGAGAACACAAGATGTGTGTGGGAGATAAAAATCCTTCCAAGGGATAAAGCTTAGAAGAAATAGCACTTTCTAAAAGTGTTAGCGAGATCTAGGAGTTGGATTCGCAAGAGGGGCGAAGATCGAGTCTCTAAACCCTGAGAAATCTTCTAAGTCTGGGAGAAGGCGGAAGTTCAGGAGAGAAGGTACAGTGGGCGTAGATCAGTCACATGGAAGATCTGGACCATCGAATCCGTGTCCAGGCAGCGAGAAGTAAGTGCAGGAGGAAAACAGATCTGAACCATCAATCTGGCATGTGAACCAACAACCGTTGGATCTAGAGGAAGTCACACGGGGGAAATTCTGAACCCATTGGAACCGTCCATCGAAGAGAGCATGTGGCAAGTGCACAACATTTCACTGACTCACAACTTGAAAGGGTCAAAGGGAATTTCGTGAGGTTTCACGAAACGCGAACTCCCAAAAGGATCATAGCCATTGATCATTCTGAAGTCATCGATATTTTCCATTGTCAAGGGAGACATGTGGTGAAGAGTCATCGTTTTGCTGACTTGCAGAGTGAAGAAGTCAAAGAAAAGAATCGGGAGAATTCATGAAGAGTAGATTCGCAAGAGGGTCACAGTCGTTGATTGTCTCGACGTCATTAGGGTCATCCATTTTGGAGGGATGCGTGGCGAGAGATCAACATTTCGCTGACTCTCTACTAGAGAAGGTTAAAGGAGCGGAGTCAAGGACTCGCGAGGTCCGAACTCATGATAGAATCTGAGCCGTCAGATCATGAGAGAAAGTTGACCGTAGATCCGGGCAAAGGAAATATCGCAGGTTCAGGGATCAAGATATTGAAAGGTAAGCATGGGGGTTGAGATTCAACCTCGCGAAATGTGAAGTCCCGATGCGCTCATAGGAGTAGCCCTAGGTCATAGGTAAGGGTCACCTGGACGGAGGCCAAAGGGAGATTTAAGGAACATTATCCCATTTCAAAAATTGGGATTGGAGAGTTAGAGTGGACTCATATGTGGAAGTCCTGAGATCGCAAAACAGGATGAGCATTTCTGGGCTCAGCCGGTAGTCACGGGTGGTGGTCACGTGGGGAAAGATTCGAGGGGAGCTAACCAACACTCAACCCTCATCAGTAATCGACTATCGATAGGATTGAGGAGGCTCATTCCAAGGAATCCCGATAAGTGAAGTCGTGATACACCTTTTGCATAGGCGTGTGGTCACAACCGTGACTGCGTGGAGTAGAAGCTCGCACTTGGGTGCTTAGTCACACAGGTGGAGTTTCATGAGAGGACCTATGGATTTGAAGAGTGAGAGTTCCATTAGGGACTAGAGAATTGTCTTAGCTCAAGAAGATTGAACGATCCAACAACCAGGAGGTCAACGCACCCTATCGAGGTAGGGGGGTCTGCATCAGGTGGTATCAGAGCCAATATTAAGTTTGTTTGCAGACAACATAAAAAAAGGAGAAAGTAGGAAAGTTGGTATCATTTGTGGTATCAAGGAAATTTGATTTATGTTTGAAGGTGACGCAGTAAAATCATGCCACCCAGAAGGCATAGAGAAAATGCATAAATGGAAGAAGAAATGAGGCGACTCCGAATGAGGTTGGATGCCATGGAAACAACACATAGGAGAGCACCAGACGTTGGATATATTAGTGAATATGAGAGTGAAGAAGAAGTAGAAGATGAAGAAAATGTAGTAGAGGATGTTGCACAAGATCACTTGATAAAAGTTGTTTCAAAGATAGGAGCCAGAGCAAGAATAGAGGTACCTATGTATGAGGGAAATTTGGAAGTTTAAGAATTGTTATATTAGGTATGTGCTATGGAAAAATACTTCGATTACGAAGATATCAAAGAAGATAAGATGGTGAAGCATGCAGTGACAAGACTGAAAGATCATGCAGCGTTATGGTGAGATGAACTGCAAGCTGAACGCAGGAGAAATGGTAAGCAAAAAATTAAAAACTGGGATAGGATGGTAGCTAAGTTGAAAGCCAAATTTATCCTGAAGGATTACCAAATCAATATTTATAGTAGATCGCATAACCTGAAACAAAGGGGTTTATCAGTGAAGGAGTACACTGAAGAATTTTACTGACTGAACATCAGGGCTGGAAAAAAAGAGAATGAAGATGAGAAGACAACAGGATATATCAATGGGTTGAGATATGAGATACAAGAGGAGATCATCATGATGTCTATCAGTAAAGTCGAAGATGCCTATCAGGCAGCCTTGAAAGATGAAGAAAAATTGGCTAGGAAGCAAAGCCAATGAAGCAGAGGAGGAAATTCAAACAGATGCAAGGGAACCAGCAGAGAGAAGTCCCAGAAGTTGAAGCCTGAAGCTGACAAAAAACATAGTCACCATAAGAAAGGTGGAAATTCTAAATAAGGACAACATGAAGGAAGATATTATTTTTCCAGAGGAAGAGGAAGAGGAAAATCCAGAGGAAGCGTAGTTAAATGCTATACCTGTGGAAAAGAAGGACACAAATCTTGGGAATGTCCCGACAGAAAGAGAGAAGAAGGCGAAGAAGCACACATTGCTGAAGTGCAGAAGCATGTGGAAGAAGAAGTAGCAGAAGGAGGGAGGAAACTCATGATGAGGAAAACTCTTCTCAAACCTAAAAAGGAACCAGATGAACTAGTTCAACGAACAAGCCTATTCAGAACTTCTTTCAAGTCGAAAGACAGAGTTTGCAAAGTAATCATAGACAGTGGAAGAACGAACAATATAGTATCCACATAGATGGTGGAGAAGCTGGAATTGAAGAAAATTGCACATCCAAAGCCATACAAGGTATCATGGTTGCAGAAAGGACATCAATTCATGGTAAGTCAACAATGCCAAGTTGAATTTAAAATAGGAGGTTACAAAGATGAAATAATGTGTGATTTAATTCCTATGGATGCCTATCATATTTTATTGGGGAGGTTGTGGCAGTATGACTGAAAGGTTATTCATGATGGGAGAAAGAATACCTATACCCTAGAAAAGAATGGTGGAACACATATGTTGCTACCCATAGAAGACAAAGAGCAAAAGAGAGAAGATAGTTCAAGCATACTTCTCATGAGTGGGAAGGAGCTCTTAAAATAAGTCAACAAGGAGAAAGAAATGCACTTTGCTATTGTGATGAAGCCTAGAGTTATACTTATGAATACTTCTGTAGAAGACTTGCCTATAGAAATCCAGGAACTATTGGAGAACTTTGTTGATATAGTCATGGATGAGTTACCACACTTGTTACCACCCATTAGGAGCATAAGCCATCATATTGACCTTATTCCAGAAGCTATTTTACCAAATAAAGCAGCTTATAGGTTGACACCTAGAGAGAATGAGGAAGTCAAAAATCAAGTCCACGAGTTGTTGGATCAGGGGTTAGTCAGGGAAATCCTAATACCATGTGCAGTACCGATTGTATCAAGTCCAAAGAAATATGGGGGATAGAGGATGTGTACAAATTCCTGAGCCATCAACAAGATAACCATTAGATACAGATTCCCTTTACCGAGGATGGATGATTTGATGGACTTTTTGAGTGGAGCAAGCTATTTTTCCAAAATAGACTTGAAGAGAGGATATCATCAAATCTGAATGAGAGAGGGAGATGAATGGAAAACAACATTCAAGACAAACGAAGGATTTTTTGAATGGTTGGTCATGCTGCTTGGGTTGAAAAATGCACCAAGCACATTTATGAGATTGATGAAATAATTCATAGGCAAATTTGTCATAGTATATCTAGATGATATACTAATCTTCAGGAAGACAAAGGAAGAACACTTAAGACATCTGAAATCGGTGATGGAAAGGTTGCAGCAAGAGAAATTGCTAATAAATCTGAAGAA
>SNQJ01S0148378.1:0-23584 GCA_010110895.2 Picea sitchensis | reverse complement strand
CACATGTTGATTTTATTGTTGGTTGTATAGTTTTGGACCTTTTGGAAATGCATTTTTGGTCCATGAATGAACTAATGCGTGTTTTGAAGATGTTGGATTCCTGTAACCATTTGCGGATGAAATTCTGGTGATAACAGTCCTAGGTATAAAAGATGGTACAACTTAGGGGAGAGAGGAGTGACAAGGATTTATCCCTCCAATCCGTGACCAAGAGGGGAAAACTCAACAGGAACACTCCCAAAATCAAAAATTCTAGAAACTCCAACAGAGGGTGTAATAGGAAAATGAGAAATAGTTATTGGAGTTGCTATAGGAGGATGGTTAAAATTATCAGAAATACCTGGTTCAACAGCTAAAGTACCTTCTTGAAGGGTCTTTCTTCTTCTAACAATTTTCTTCGGGTCAGCTTCAGGAGTCCCTAGAGGCAGTTGTGGAGTAGACCTCATGTGTCTTCCTATAGAAGCCACAGTTGAAATAGTCGAGTCGCCAGTGGATTCACATCAATGGAGTCTCCAGGTGCACAGTTGCAATCTTTGATGTACTAAGTTTGGATGCACCTTCAGAACTTGTAAGCTTTATCATTCAATCCCAAGGAAAGTCTTCAATTTCATCCCTGGCAACGGTGCCATAAATGTTAGCACTAGAATTCACCTCTAGATTGTTGCAGAGGTAAGCCCGATACCCATCAGTATTTTATGTCATAGGTTGGTTATAAAAAGGGTCAAATGGGTGCAATCTCAAGAAAACAGTGTCTTAACTCAGAAGACTGGACTGATATGCACAAGAAGGTGAGGTCTGGTTTAATTTCAGTCAATAGGTTGTAGTAAGGGTGAGTAGGAGGAAGACTTCAGCAAAGAATGTAGAGGTATGTCATGAACACCAGTCTTTCCAACAACCTAAGGAATAAAAACTTAAACACAAGGTCTTCTTGAATTCAAATTTCAAAGGAACTGAAAGAAATAATAACAACACTATAATCAAACTTTCATCATAGTGCAGTCATGATAATTCAAGTGAATTAGTCAACCATGAACTCTTTCAATATCGAAGGGAAACAAGAGGGAGCAAGAAAGTTGGCTTTCATTAAACAAGAAATATCAGATTACAAAGCATAACCAGAGAACCAGAGTGTTCATTAAAACTTTACAAAATTAGGAGCTTTTCTCTACCATCGACCATTACAAAATATAAAAATTGAGTATATATACTCAAAGCAACTTGCTCCCTACAGAAACACACTTTGTCCATGCATTCAAGGCTTGCACTTCTATCATGATGCACTTGCACTCTTCTGTCAGACGCAAGATCAAATCGGTATGGACTTCACAGGAAAATTCATGACCTGGGAACTTTTGACTGACAATATGCCCTCCACGGCCAGGTTTTCATTCTTTCCATTTATGTGGTGAAACGAGGTTTCAACCAACTTCCCCATTTTCATTAACTTCTTTCATAGGGATCGGGGAAAGACCTGACACCCATGAATGTTCCAGGCAATCTCAAGTTCCTTACAGGTTCCTGATTGGTGTGCCCCTAGTTCTTGACACATACACCCTTGTTTTACAAAGTATTTCAGCTATCTCGAGTTCCAGCCTCATACTTTGGGGAACATTCTGTTACACATCATTTTTGTCACCCTAATGATGATTACATAAACATGTGTTCAGGTTCCCAATATAATATTTTTCCTGAGAAAAACAACCTCTTTCCACCCTTGCAAGATGCATTTTTGGAAGGCCACCACAGCCAGCTCCCTTTACATAGTGCAGAAATCCCTGATTTCTGCATGCTGCACTATAGCCAGTCTGCAGGATTTCTGCAAGATGATATATAGGTAGGTCGTGGCGGTGCTTTAAAACTAAAAGAGGAAAGAATTTCTAGTAGCTTCTAGAAGTGGAATCTTTTGGAAATATGAGGTGATGTATGTGTGGTTATGATCCTACTAACTTCTCTTATTTGATGGGATCCTCCTCATCTCTTTAACCACTTTAGCTTCTCCTATATAATGATAGGCTTCTCATGGAAAAGGTTAGAGGTACAAGCATAAAGAATCATAGAGACTGAAGAGAGAATAGATTGAAGTCTGTGTGAAGAATCATATTTCAAGCGATGCTTGAGGTCTTGTTGGCACAAGGGAAGACCCAGGGTTCACTCCAAGAGCACACCAACAAGACCTAACTACTGGCCCTTTTGACAACACCTGCAAAATAGATGTAGTCTCACCCGAAGTAGCTAAGAGGGGGGTTGCAGGACAGGGATGTCTACAACCAGAGGAATATCAAGTGGAACTGATACAACAATAATGCATCATTCATATATCTCTTTATCAGTTAGATCTACTCTGCGTAGCCATACATATGATCTAACACAATAATGAAATTAATAGTATAACAATGAAATAAATCCAGGAAGTAGTCACACACACATAACACTAGATATACGTGGTTCACCCTCTCTCTAGGGCTACGTCCACAGAACTGTGCTTCTAATATATTAAGATAAAGCTTATAGTTTTGATCTATGCTCTTAGTCAGCATATCTTCTCTCTTCTTATTTTTTTCTCCCACCTTCCTGTGCACCCAGCTGTAGGGCTTGATCTTCATACCCAGCTGAAGATATCACAATACCAGAGGCTCTCACTCTCAGCACTCCTCTCTCTCACAGTACAATAATCTCTCAATTAACAACAATCAATAGAAATACCTAACACTAGTACTCACCCGACCTAGGTCCTCTCGACCTCTATTTATACATTACAATCCCTCATCGACATCCTCAAGTCAAAACCTAGGTGTCAAAACCCTAATTACCAAAACCCTAGGTGTCTAAAACCCTAGGTCAACTTGACCCTCTTTTTCTGGGCTTCGCTAGCCTGTCTTTCCTTCTTCATCTCACGGTGCTCCAAAGCATCCAATGATGGATTTCTGTGCTTGTTGATTTGTCCACGATCCTTCTTCCTTTCTGATATATCATCCCTGATCTTCTCGTCCAACGGCTTTCTTTTCCATACTTCACTCCATCCTTCCTTCTCTTTTGCTCACTTTGACTTAGGGACAGTTACTGTGTCTCCCGCGAAGCTCGCTTTTTACCTTCCTTTCATTGTTCTTTGCTTCCTTCCATAACCAAGGTCCAACAGGCCCCCAACACTCATTTGTGACTCGTCCCAAGGCACTTGAGCTCTGATCCTTCCTTTTCTCTTCGATTGTGGACTGCGTAGTGCATCCTTTGCTTTATTCTTTATGTCTCCTTTCCAACCTTGTGCAGACTGTCTTTTCTGTGTCTGGTACCCAATTTCAACTACACCTGGTACCTGGACCCTTTTCCTCCTGCATTTACTGAGAGGTGCAAGGTAGCTGGTTGTCATAGTACAACTTCAGTTGACTCCCATTTGCCAATCCTTCCTTCCAGTCTCCCTTCAATGTCTTTAGTTGTGCAACTCCACCTTCTGTAACATAAGAGACCTCATATGGTCTAAGCCAATGCGTTCTGAACTTCCCTGGGTATTTGATAAACTTATTGTCATACATCAGTACTAAATCACCTTGCTTAAGTTCCTTTTTCTTGATGTGCCTGTCATGATAGGCCTTTTCGCATTCCTTCTGAACTTGTTGTTGGAATCCTACAATGAACCTGTCTTCTTCTAGTTCAACCAACTGTGCAAGCCTTTCATGAACAACATCGGTATCATCCATGTCTATAAATGCATCAATTCTTAAGCTTGGTACCAAGTACTCCATTGGGACAACATCTTCAAGACCATAAACCAACTTGAAGGGGGTCTGCATTGTTAATTTCTTGCAAGTGGTTCTATAAGCTCGGAGTACTACTGGTGCTCTTAAATCCCAGTCATCCCTATTTACGTTTCAAATCTTTGTCAATGTTGTCTCCAAGATCTTATTGAATGCTTCAACCGTTCTGTTTTCCTATGGATGGTAAGGTGTACTCTTCTGATGGTGGACTACAAATTCTTCGATCAGGGCTTCCACTGTCTTATTGATGAAGTGTGTACCTTGATCACTCATGAGGATATTAGGGAATCCAAACCTGGTTATTATGTCATCAAATATAAAACGCCCAGATGTAGTTGCACTAGAGTCCTTGATTGTTCTGGCTTCGGACCATCTAGTCAGGTATTTTGTTGCAGTAATAATATACCTTGCTCCTGTGCATTTCCCTAGTGGGTTTATAGGTCCCATGAAGTCAATGGCCCATTTTTTAAATGCGTGTAGGGTCATCTTTGGTGCTAAGGTAATTTCATCTCTTCAGGATTGTCTTCCAATTCTTTGGCATACATCACATGCTCTGGCATACTCTTTAGCATCTCTTTGTAAAGTAGGCCACCAAAGGCCAGCTCGCAAAACCTTCTGCGTAGTTTCTTTCCCTGTGTAATGTCCTCCTTTGATGCCTTCATGAGATTCTGCAAGGATCAGTGGGTGATTTTCATCCATCACACATCTTCTTAGTATCTCATCAGGTCCCATCTTATATAACTGACCAGCTATTAGTGAAAAATCTGCAGTGCGCACCACTAGTTGTTTCTTCTAAGGAATTGTATACTCACTTGGAGCCATTCCTGTTGACAGGAACTGGACTATGTCTGCAAAGTGTTAATCCACCTTCCTAATGGTGAGAAATTTTGCATCCAGTAGTGTATCCTCCATACTGGTGGGTTCTTCACCATGCTCCAACCTCGACAGGTAGTCAGGTCCCTTGTTCATTCTTCCTGGCTTAACTATGATCTCAAAATCATATTCTTGAAATAGGAGAAGCCATTTTCATATTCTCCCCCCCAACAATGGCTTGTGGACTAGGTACTTTAGCATGGAGTGATCAATAAACATTTTAAAGTGTCCTCCCAACAAGTAGTGTCAGAATTTTTGTAGTCCATACACCATGGCTAATCCTTCTCTCTATGTAGTAGTGTAATTGATTTCAGATGTGGATAGCTTTCTACTAGAAAATGCTAATGGATGATCAATGTCCCCTTCTCTAGGTTGTTCCAGTACTCCAATCTGGAAAGACCAAAATAGGTGTAGTCACCATCTTTTGTTTCAGTGCATCAAAGCTCTGTTGGCTTTCTTCTGACCAACCAAACTGACAGTATTTCTTTAATAAAATATCCATTGGCACAGTAATATGAGCATATCCTTTGATAAATTTCCTGTAATAGCCAGTTTGTCCTAGCGCAGTGCACAGTTGTTTGACTGAAGTAGGAGGTGGCAAATCAACTATAATTTCAATTTTGGATGGATCCACCAACAATCCTTGCTTGCATAAAATATGATTTAATAATACTCCAAATGGTGAGAAGAAGATGCACTTCTTCAGATTCAAAGCAATTTGACATTGCCTGCATTAATCCAACATTAGCCTTAGACATTCAATACGATTTTTCAACAAACTAAAAATAGTCCAGTCATCAAAGTATGCTTCTAAACATTTATGCAAAAATTCTTTGAATGCTTCGACCACCACCCTAGAAAAGATGGTTGGTGCATTCTTCAATCCAAATGGAATTATTGTATATTGGTAGGATCCCCACTCTGTGGAAAATACAGTCTTATTATGGTCCTCCTTGGCAATCTGGATCTGATGGTATCCTGAAAACCCGTCTGTAAAAGAATATACCTCTTGGCCTCCCACATTATCCAGCACTTCGTCTATGAATGGTGTAGGGAAAGGGTCATGTAGACAGGCATCATTCAACTTCCTGAGGTCCACACAGATCTTGATTTCTTCTGTCTTCTTGTCTTGAACCATCGTAGGGTTGATCCACTCTGACTCTTTGACAGGTTCAATAATCCCTGCTTCCAGCATTCGGTCGAGCTCAATCTTCACTTTTTCCTTATATTTCGGATTCAATCTGTAGGGTCTTTGCTTGAATGGCTTTGCATCTAGTTTCAAATGTATTCTCATTTCTCACATAGGTCCTTTGATTCCCTTCATATCAGTGAACTTAGTCAGGAACAAGTCCTGATATTCGTGCAATAACTTTGTAATCTTGTCAATGGTAGCAGCATCCCAATAATCTCTAACATTGGAAAGCTTTGGTGTCTCCTCTGTCCCAATATTGACTTTCTTTATTTTTATCGGTTATCCTATGATTGGCATCTCAACTCCTGGCCCTTCCACATTTATGTGGCCTTCTGTCTTAGCAATTTTTACCTTCCTCGGATCATCATCTTCATCGGCATTAATGTGGTAACATCCTTGCAATTTTTGGAATGGCACAGTCCATTCATCCTCTTCTTACTCCAAAGGGAGGCCAGATGCCTCCTTAAATACATTTTGTCTCACAATCTATAATGCTTGTTCTATAGAAGGAAATTCACTGTCAAAGAAAAAGGTGGTTACAAGATTTTGGATCATACCTTCCCAATTTGAAGTGACGAGGCACAACTCCACTTGAAGGTACCAGTTGATAGGGATCGTGTCCAACGTGTTAATGAATATATGTACCCATTGTTCTTGAGGAATTTCACTCCAGGCCTCTTCACAGCTTCATACATGGTCCTTTGGGAAGCTTCGACCTATGTACCTCTCTTTACAGCTTCCTACTTGTGCTGAAAATGGCGTTGTCATCAAGGTTCGACATTGTGTCCAGTCTATGATGTTTTCTTTGTGCGTCCCCCACAATATTGTTGGTGTATCTTTCAGGGATTCATCCATAGCCAACAACCTATGTTGCACTAGTACAATTGCTTCAAAGTTAATTAAGAATGATTCTAAATGATTCAAACCATCGAAGGTAGGTAAGTTACTTTTTGTCGTACCAATCTAGCGAACTTCTCTGGTCAGTCGAGCACATCTCCTTGTAGATACTTCATACATCTGGTTCTTCTAGTTCTCCTGTGCTTCTCTTGAATCTAATGAATTCGCGATGTCACTTCACCATCTTAGATTCCCATTGGCATTAGGGTTGATATAATCATGTTGTCTGACTGTTAATTTATATATGTTTTCTAGCTCATATGCATAGTTTTCTTCTCTGACAGGCTCTCTGTATCTAGGTCCCTCATTTGGATCTAAAGGTGCAATGACCCTAAGGTTATCTCTTTCAAATTTCATACACCTCTTCTTTAGATAAACAACATTAGAATTGTTGAAGGACCAATCAATTCCTAATAATGCAGGGTAAGGGAAGTTATCATCAACAATTTCAATTACTTCAAAATCTGCAAAGGTTCTAACTCCATCGATGTCCATAGGGAGATGCTCCAATCGTCCAAATGGGCTAACAGCTTGTTGATTAGCCATGCAAATCCTGATAGAGTAGTATATCAACTTGGGTTTTCCCATCAGTGCCCAGGTTTTCTTCGTCATGACATTGACCTCCAACCCTAAGACGAGGACTACATAGTCTATATCATATTCTTCTATTTTAGCATTCAAGTGTAATTTTTTATTTGTCCTTCTCCTTTTCCCAATTTTCTGCACTTCCCTATTCAGTAAGGATTCTATCTTTCCTAGCTCATACTTCTTGATTAAATCGTGTAATTCATGTACATCACTTTTATCTTGAATCAACTTAACACAAGTGCACAAAAATTCCATGAGTTTGCTTACCTCTTTTTCTTCTGTTGGTGATGCAAATTGATCAAACGCCTGAGTCATGCCATACTCTTTAATTTATGTTTTCATTCTGGATGATGACCCTTGATCTCCTTTGAACTCTTTTCTTGCCTCATCAAATATCTGTCTTTCTTTCTTAGCCTCGAACATTGGGGTCTTCTCTGTAGCTTTACTGACTCCATGGTCATTTGCATTATTTCCTTGTGTTTCCCTATCTTCTCCTGTAGCAATGCCTCCTTGAGTAATGAAAACTACTCTAGGGTCATTTCCATGAGTTTCAACATATACCAGTTGTACTTGTGGGTTCTGTTGGGGTTCTTGTCTTTACTAAAGCTTAGCCAATAGCGCAGGGCATTCCTCTATGACATGCTCGAAGGAGTTACAATAACTATAGGTTGTGCAAGGATTTTGATAATCCCTTTCTAAGTGTCCTGGTTGCATGCAATTATAACAAATATTTTTTCCTCGACCTCGACCCATACCTCCTCCTCCTCCTACTCCTCCTATGTAGCCACCGCGAGGAGTGAAATTTCCCCTCCCTGGAGAATTATACTATGCATTATTTCCTTCTTGGTGTACTTCACCTTGGATCTTATATATGTCCCTTGAACTCTCATGCATGACATATTAAGCTCTAAAATATCTATCATCATGCCCCAATGATTTATAGAATGTGCAGTACAAGTTTGTGGGTGTTTGAACATACTTCTGCATGTAATAGTATTCACCTAGGCGATGCCTATTTCTGCATACATTGCACCAGGGTCGGTTAACTTACTTCAAGGGGCTCGGTGCTCTTGAGGAAAAATACTCATGGAACAGGGGACAATGTTCTTTATCATGACCTTTAGATATTCATCTTACACACCAGATATCTTCTCTTTTTTCCTTTCCCTTATCTTTCTTCATATCCACGACCTGCAGAGATAGACTAGTTAGCTGGCTCAAGATCTGGCTCATGTCTAAGCTAGATTCTCCCATAGGTGTTGATTCAAGCTTCATGGTGATCTCCAAAGATTCTTCCTGAGATGAAATCTTCTCCTACGTAAGAGGGACTCTGATGTGTGGTAATAGTGCAGCGATGAACCATTATTTGTTCTATTCATCAGGGATCTGAAAAGTTAATCGGCCTATTAGGGTCTTGAATCTCTAGTCAAACTCCCAAACAGGTTATTCTATATTTTGTTTGATCTCTTTTAGATCTGTAATACATTGTGACTCTGACTTAGGTTTTTTAAAATCTGCAACCAGTGCATTCTTGATCTCGTTCAGTGGTTTAGGTTGCGCCAGTCCTTGGACAAGTTCCATGTACCAGCTCAGTGCGTGGTTTCGTAGCATAGTGTTGAACTGGGTTCTCTTGATGGCTTCGTCAGTGATACTTTTAATATTCCATACGGATTCACATAGAAACCAGTGCTGATATGGATCCTCAGATCCATCTCCTCTAAAGATAGGGAGCCTCATCTCATCTGCCATAGATTTCCCTAGGCTTCCTGTCTGAGTATAGGCTGAGTTGCTAGTAACAGTACTTTGAAGACTCTAGTGGTTCTGACTATTCTGACTGCTCGGTGCTACTGAAGCAACAGGAGGGTTAATGTTACTTACTTCAGTAACCTACACAATTCATGAGGTTTCTGGCTCGCTTTGGTGAATTTCTTTAGCTTCCCCTTCTTTTGTTTTGGTGGTCTCTGAATGTTCTTCATTGGTTAGATCTACCTCTTCTCCACTGTAGAAACCCTCTTCTCCGTATTTTTTCTTAAACAAGTTCTCAAGGTGAACTCCTCAAAATACTTTCCCACTGCGTGTATGTCCATCTTCTGTGTCGTTGTCATTGTCCAATATTTTGAACATTATTCTTTTCAAGTCTGACCAATATACTGTATATTCAAGGCGTTCTTTTCATGCAACAACATCTTGGTTCTCAGCTTCAGAAAGTGCAAAATGTTTTCTCTAGGTCCTTTGAAAAGGTATCTCTCAGCTTGGCTATATGATTATGTTTTGTCAACAACAAACTTGGTGATATACCCTCCAATGGTACTATCGAACCAGTGATCTACATCCCTTGATACAACATTGTCAACTCTCTTAACCTTCTTAATCAACTCTGACGTCCAGACCACAGGAGGTCTAGATTTGATCTCAAATTGGGTATCGGCTAACCTAGCCAACCATTCAAACAACTCCTGGTGGATTCCCCCAAAGAAGATCTCATGAATTTCGGTGAATATTTATCTGTGTAACCAATCCTCAGTACTCAGTTTAGGGTTCTTGTTTTGGGCTTCAGTGAAGTCCCTCTCCTGATCCTCTATCCACTTCTGAATCTCTATCTTCGATGGGAACCACCTTGACATTCCCTTACACAGATTCCTATCTCGACAACGGAACCATTTCTTGGCACAGGAGCAGACCCAGGGTTCACTCCAAGAGCACACCAACAAGCCCTAACTATTGACCCTTTCGGAAACACTTGTGAAGTAGATGCAGTCTCACCCGAAGTAGCTAAGAGCGGGGTTGTAGGACATGGATGTTTACAACCAGAGGAATATCAAGTGGAACTTATACAAAAATAATGCAACATTCATATATCTCTTTATCAGTTAGATCTACTCTACACATCCACACATCTGATCTAACACAATAATGCAATTAACGGTATAACAATGATAGAAATCCATGCAGCAATCACACACACATAACACCAGATATACATGATTCACCCTCTCTCTAGGGCTACGTCCACAGAACTGTATTTATAATATATTAAGATAAAGCTTACAGTTCTGATATGCGCTCTTAGTCAACAGATCTTCTCTCTTCTTCTTTCGTTCTCCCACCTTCCTGCGCACCCAGCTGCAGGGCTTGATCTTCGCACCCAGCTGAAGATATTACAATGCCAGAGGCTCTCACTCTCAGCACTCCTCTCTCTCATAGTACAATAATATCTCAATTAACAACAATCAATATCAATACCCAACACTAGTACTCACCCGACCTAGGTCATATTGACCTCTATTTATACATTACAATCCCTCATCGACAACCTCAGGTCAAAACCTAGGTGTCAAAACCCTAGGTGTCTAAAACCCTAGATCAATTTGACCCGTTGTTTTCGGGCTTCGCCAGCCTGTCTTTCCTTCTTCATCTCGTGGTGCTCCAAAGCATCCAATGATGGATTTATCTACTTGTTGAGTTGTCCACGATCCTTCTTCCTTTCTGATTTGTCATCCCTGATCTTCTCGTCCAATGGCTTGCTTTTCCATACTTCGCTCCATCCTTCCTGCTCTTTTTCTCACTCTGACTCAGCGAAAGTTATTATGTCTCCTGTGAAGCTTTCTTTTTACCTTTCCTTCCATAACCAAGTCCCAACAGGTCTCCATTCATCCATCAAGTTTTTGAGAGAAATCTTCATGCAAATATCGGAGCAAATGTATGTGTGTGTCAAAACGAAGGGACACTGAAAGGGAACTTGCGACATCAAGGAGATTCGGTTGTATCTTCTANNNGTTTAGGTTGTCATTGAATTTCACTATTGTTGCTTTCACGTAGTTGATTTGTGTTATTACAGATCTGATCTCACAGGAGCATTGGAGCAAAGCAGGATCAACAAGACATAAGGAAGTGATTCATAAGGTATGTTATCTATTCCTCCTTTGGTAATTAAATTCAATGATTGTAATCTAGGGAAAGTGTATTGTTCATGTCTGCATCTACCGATTTACTCGTTAACAAAATTGGTGACTCCCTAGTGGAGTCACCAATTTTGTTGTTGGATAAATCGATAAATGAGGACATAAACTAATCTCCCTAGATCCACCTAGATCTATAACAAAACAAGATAGAACATGATGTTTTCCCTAGGCTCTAATCATCGAATTTACTATTGAAAAAAAGACGAGAGACATACCTTTAAGTGTCGCTTCTTTATGTCTTTATTTCTCCTATTTCACTCCAGTGATCTTGTGATATTGATCCTGCAGTGAGACACAAACCAACCAAAGTGAAATCAGAGAGAGTATATTCAATGAAAACCTATGCATATGATCAAGGAATTATGCAATAAAATAAAGATAATTATATGGGAAAGAAACATGCCACTGTATTATATAATGTGGAAGAAAGATACAACCAGATGACTTGATGTCGTCAAGTTCCTTCCAATAGTTCCTTGCTTCCCACACACTTCTTTCTCCAAGTATTCTGATACCATGGATCTGATAGCTACTCACAATCTATCTTGACAAAGCAAAGCTCAAGGCCAATCTAACCAAGCTAACAATCCCAAGCCAAAAACAACTAACTTTCTCTATGAGAGCTCCTCTCCTTTTATAAGATGAAGAGGATAAGGTGAGGAGGTTAGGATGATCCCACTAAATCATGAAAGCGAGTAAGATCCAAACCATTCGAAGGCCACATCACCATAGAATCTTTTCCTTCTAGAAGCATCGAGAAAATGCTCATTTTTCCCATGTACGAAGGCCATCACACCCTAGCTATAGTGCAGCCTGCAGAAACTCCGCAACCTAGATATAGAGCAAGGTGCGAAAATCATGCATTTCTGCACCCTGTGTATGGTGCAACCTACGGAAATCCCCCTTAATAGGGATTTTACAAAGAAAAATGCAACTTCTTCTCTCAGGGAAAGTTCTTCTCCCTTCTTTCTTCAGGAATTCATGCCACTGACCCATTTGAAAACAACAAATAGGTTTACATCATTAACGGTCATAAGGGTGACAAAAATAATGTGTAACAGAGACAATAGGAAAAGACTCGTCACAGGAGGGACTTAATGTATCCCACATCAATGACACGAAATAGGTAACAAGATTTGAATTAGATCAGAGTAACAAGTGATTCAGGACTGACTCGGGGATGGTCAACACAATAGAAGGCTTAAGGACTATGGAAATGGCTGACGCAATAGAAGGCTTTCTGGTTTAGACTTCTTTTGAACGTATTGACGACACGACAACTGTCTTGGAAACACCAACTCAACAACAGGGATCACAGACCAATTTGTAATATTATAGGAGTATGATCAAGAGACAAGCGGATTTTCCAACCTAGACACAAAGCGAGTGAAAGGGTGTCATGTTCCAAAAGTGATTCTTCCATGGAATACAGGTTTATACACATTTATTTCCCAATTTTTCCCCCACCATTTCTGGCGAGTACCTCTTTATTTTTATGCAAGCTTGAGGAGGATAACATATGCTTGTTTATGTAAACTCATCCTTCGGACGAGTCCCTCAGAGTATGTTTAACAAACCCTAGGAAGGAGTGTTTCAATCCCATATGGGCCTTTCAATGTTTTTTTTAGCAAGTCCAAAGATAGAAAACTCGAGGGTTTTCATGTTTATAGAGTCTGAAAAGCACATAAAGAGAACTCTCGGTTGATTTTTCATAAAGTAGTCTAATGAGACAGAAAAAGAGATAAACTATTGCTCAACAGATGTTTTCTTCAAATAATTTAACGAGTGTGAAAAGTACAAGGTCACTCGGAAATCTTTTCGTGTTTAGAGAGTCTAAAAAGAGCTTAAAGGGAACTCTAGGGGGTTCCTTGTAGGTTCCTGATTGGTGCACCCCTAGTTCTCGACACATACACACTTATTTTACAAATTATTTCGGCTATCTTGAGTTCCAGCCTCATACTTTGGGGGGCATTCTGTTACACATTATTTTGGTCACCCTGATGATGATTACATAAACATGTGTTCAATTTCCCAATATAACCTTTTGCCTGAGAAAAGAAACCTCTTTCCACCCTTGCAAGATTCATTTTTGGAAGGCCACCGTAGGCAGCTCCCTTTACACAGTGTAGAAATCCCTAATTTCCACATGCTGCACTATAGCCAGTCTGTGGGATTTCCATAGGCTGATATATAGACAAGTCATGGTTGTGCTTTAAAACTAAAAGAGGAAAGAAGTTCTAGCAGCTTCTAGAAGTGGAATCTTCTAGAAACATGAGGTGGTGTTCGTGTGGCTACGATCCTACTGACTTATCTGATTTGATGGGATCCTCCTCATCTCTTTAACCACTTCAGCTTGTCCTATATAATGATAGGCTTCTCATGGAAAAGGTTAGAGGTACAAACATAAAGAAGAATAGAGACTGAAGAGAGAATAGATTGAAATCTGTGTGAAGAATCACATTTCAAGCGATGCTTGAGGTCTCCATTCATCCATCAAGTTTTTGAGAGAAATCTTCATGAAAATATTGGAGAAAATGTATGTGTGTGTCAGAACGAAGGGCCATTGAAAGGGAACTTGCAACATCAAGGTGATTCAGTTGTATCTTCTACCTTTCATTAATATAATATGGTGGCATGTCTCTTTCCCATAAAATGATTGATATTTTATTACATGACTCCTTTATCACATGTTTAGGTTGTCGTTGAATTTCATTATTGTTGATTTCACGTTAGTTGATTTTTGTTATCACAGATCTGATCTCACAGGAGCATTGGAGCAAAGTAGGATCAAAAAATACATAAGGAATCGATTCATAAGGTATGTTATCTATTCCTCCTTTGGTAATTAAATTCAATGATCGTAATTTAGGGAAAGCATATTGTTTTGTCTTGTTTTGTTCTAGATCTAGGTGGATCTAGGGGGATTAGTTCATATCTGCATCTATCGATTTACCCATTAACACGAAGGCCCCAAAGTCCTAAAGACCCAAAGGTCTAAAGTCCCAAAGCCTGAAATCAACAGGAGACGTTCGATTCAGAGGGACACATGGCACCAGATCTGAGAATTTGCAGTTTCGTGAATCATAGATTTTACCATGGAGCACGGCGTAAGTTTGTGAAGGACAAAATCCCGAAGCACCTTTGGATATGAGTGCCAAGTTATGGCTCGAGGTCACATGCAGGATGGAGTGATGGAGAGGAGCTATGCCAAAGGCTGAAAGTGCCCATATTGGTCACAGAATAAGATCTGCATGGCCTTAAGACATTGGGGGCGACAATTGAGACCTCGTCTCACCCCATAAATGGAAATTATATTGATAATGGTTGTGAGGGGAGATTGTCAATCCGAATTTTCCCGAGGGATGGATTTTCCTGCAAATCACATAACTAAGTCAGGCTCACATCTAACATAAGAATGCCTGCACAAGCTAAAAGAGTAGGCATCTATTAGAAACTTTGAATGCAGGGATCTGATCACATTCCTAGTAGTTGCATCATTTTTAGTATATATAGGCAGTTTTGATATTTTGTTAAGAGGGAATGATTGAGCTAGGATCCCTGCTATTGTAATATTTTGATGAAGAATATGGGTTCTTTCGTTATGTCTTGATTTGAGACTTCTTGATTAATCTAAGTTAGCATTCTTACTCCATATTATTTGCCTCTGATACTGAGAGATTTCATGATTGATTGATTCACATGAATTGTCTTGACTGTATTATGATGAATGTTTGATTATAATGTTGTTATGATTTCTTTCAGTTTCCTTGAAATTTGAATCTAAGAGGATCGTGTGTTTAAGTTTTTCTTCCTTAGGCTATTGGAAGGCCTGATGTTCATGGAAGACCTCTACAATTTTCTCACCAAAGTCTTCCTCCTACTCACCTTTACTCCAACTTACTGACTGAAGTTGATCCAAGACCTCAATTGCTTGGGCATACCAATCCAGATTTCTGAGTTAGAACGTTATTTTCATTGAGTCTTCTCCATTTGGCCTCTTAAAACTCATTTACATTTACTATATAAACTAGTTTGTATTGGGATTACCTTCTATGCAATCTGAGGGTGACTTCTATTGCTAAAATTTCCTGGCGTCATTGTTGGGGAATGAATTGAAGACATTTCCCTAGGATAGAACGACAAAGAGCTTCTGATTTTGAAGTTGCATCAGATATCAAAAACATTTAAGATTGTTGTTTGCACCTGGAGACTCCACAATCAAAGACTCCACTGGGGATGACCCCGTTGATAGAAAGATGACCATACCAAAGGGGAAAACCATGTATTAGTTTATGAGATTTCTTCATGGAATCTTGTTTTTCTTTATCAACTCATTTATCTCTTTCCCTTTACATATAAAAAGGATTGTCCTCTTCTTTGTCTATTCAGATGATAATAATCCTTCATTTATTTATCTATCCTTGGAAGAAGAAGACATGCCCTATTCTTATGTTGTATATGTTGATCTTGTGTCTTCTCCTCAGCCTATTCATAAAAGTGAAATTTGTATTGGATTTCCTCATGAAATCGATCACCCTTGTAGCCTTGAGGGAGTTGAAAATGATTCAAATCCTTCTCAAATCTCATTGCCTTCCATTATTACTGTTGAGCCATTCCATATTCTTGTTAAACCTCATATTCATCCCACCAATTTTCAAGCTAAGATTAGAGACAAGATGTTTAAATCTTTAAGGTTGCCACTTGACCTTCATCTTTATCCTCTTTATTCCTTTGATTATCTTCCTCGGTTTTATGGGAAGGATCATGTTACAGCTGAGAGGTGCTGGGAGGCCTTTGAGAACTTTGTTGATCATTTTGAGATTGTCCATGAGGTTTTTCTCAAATTCTTTGTCTGGATATGTTGTTGTGTGTTTTAAATGTTTGGGAGCCGGTTCTATTGGTTCTTGGATCGAGCTATGAAAAGATTTTTTAAATTGTTGGGGTGAGAACAAGTCCCTTGATCAGTACTGGTTTGAGTTTAATTACTTGAGGAGAGGGGAAGAGGAAGCCTTGGATGTATTCAACAGGAGGTTTTACAGTGTTTATCATAGTATGTCTGTGGAGATCAGACCCACAAAAACTGTTGCCATGGTGTACTGTGTCATGGCTCAGCATCCAGAGCTTATCCTTCACCTGAGAAAAAGGAAATATTTATCCTTAAGACATATGTTTGAAGATGCTAAAGAATTCAAGGAGAACATAAGGGCTAGCAGGGGGGTTCATATGAAATCATGTCTTGACGAATTGCATGTGCATAAGAAAGAAGACTGTCAGTATGTTTCAAATTTTGAGCAAGAAGACAGTGAGTATAATTCATATCAGGAACAACAATAAGGAAGTGGGTGTGATTCACATTTGGAATCAGATCCTTCAATAGTTGTAGATTTTTCTATGGGCGGGAATGCATATCAATCTTATGATCATTTTTCAGAACATTTTGAGCATGAAATAGTGGTTGATTGCATAGATAACTATATGTTCTTGGCTTATCATAGTTGTGATGTTTTAAATCCTATTGTACCATTATATTATGATCATTCTTATGAAGGAGAGACTGCAATTGTTGGTGATCAAGAGTTGGTTTCGAAAGAACGAGGTCATTTATTTTCAAGAAGAGAGGCATTTACAGAGGAGCAACCTGGTCCTCTAAAGAATCCATATTTTTGTCACGTTATTAATGATCCTCTGGCCATATACATGGAGTCGTATGTTTCAAATTTTCTGAAATTTTCAAATGGAATTATTTCACCGATACTCACAGGTGAGTATGGTTTCATGAAACATTTCCAAGACCAAACTATAGAGCCTTTTCCTTTATTCATTAAGGAAAATCATTGGGTGGAAATCAGCCATCCTGGACCCGCAGAAGACACAGAGTAGCATGTAAAGGAGGAGTTAAGTGGGCAGTTTATCTCCTGTCTAGGACCTGTAAATGAGAAAATATCACCTGGGATCAGTCGACTCGTATCAGCTCTCTACCCAACTGAGAACATTGAATGATGGGTGAGCCACAATGAAGGACATGAGTTAATTTCTTACCAGTTGAGATTTTTTTATTCCAAATTTTGTGACCCTGTGGGGTTATATATGGAGTTGTGTTTTCCAAAAGCATTGACTCCTGCAGAATTATTCATCTTATCATCATTTGGGGGTATGTTCAGTGTTCCAAGCCATGTTCTCTTTATGTTTTCATACCTCCCTAGATTTTTATGGATCATCTGCAATGAAGTGAAGAAGAGTTATATTACTAGATAATCTGGGTGGCTATGGTGGAAGTTTGCTTTCACCTAGCACATTGTAAAATTCAGTTAGCCTAGGATTGTACATAAATAATATCCTTATGGATCCCATGTGTTTGTTTTACTTTTAGTAGAGTAGTGTACATGTCTCCCCATTTTCTTCGGTGAAAGTTTTGATCTAGACTCCATAGCCCAACAGATAAGGCACTAGAACTATGCATTCTTGACAACTCGTAGGGAGCATGTCATCCCCTCTGGAGCCAAATGTTATCACATAGGGTTGTCAAGAGTTGTATGGGTTTTTTGTGAATACCTAAGTCTGTATCATTTCCCTATATTTCTCTCTTTCATGGATCGTGTCTTAAAGTTTTCCCGTTGACTGGTAAATTCGGTTTTATTCACCACTTTTTGTTTAAAAGACCTGGTTTTCCTTGATGTCTTACCTGAAAAAGTATCGTCCCGAAGCCTTTATGTTTTCCTATAAACATGAACACCCATCTCCTTTTGTTTCAATCACTCATCGTGTTATTTTCCCAAGCCCCTATCCAATCATCCAAGTCTTTGTTTACACAGGCTGCAGTCGTGGAATCAAAGTGTGACACTCAAAGTTGTTTGTTCTGGACCTAAAACAAGAAAAAAGGCAGGTTCATCTTTCAACGGTGGAAATTCCATGTGGAGTTCATATTACCGGCTCGCAGGCATTCAGAATCTTAAAGTTGTGAGAAGTATAGCACTGGAGCAAATGGTCTGAAGAGAGCATGAGTCGTTGATCTTTAAAGGGACGGGTGGCATTTGATCCAAGTGTTCGGGGAAATAAGCTTCAGGAGTTTCAAAGTGAGAAGTGTGTGGAATTCCCGAAGAGACGAAGCCCAAATTCCCGAAATAATATGAGCCATCAAAAGTTGAGGACGCGTGGAGGTAGATCCCTCGCTTCGGATTTCAGTGATTCAGAGAATTGTGGGAGTTAAACATTGCAAAGTGTCGAAGTGGCTAAAGTCCCAAAGTGCCCGAAGTCCCAAAGGCCCGAAGTGAATCTGAGTCATTGATCAGCAAGAGCCATGTGTCAATAGATCGACAGCTCGAGGTAAAATCACATGGAAGAGTAAGCGAGATTTGAGCTTTGGTTTTCCTGGAGCTCGAAGACCCAAAGTGGATCTCGGTCGTCCAAATATAGAATGCCACACGTCATCAAAGTTGTCACTCCGGGAGTTTTACTTTGGGAGTTTTAAAATTAGAAATGCATCGAAGTCCCGAAGGGCCCAAAGTCCCGAAGACCCAAAGGTTTGAAGTCCCGAAGCCCAAAATCAATAGGAGTTGTCTGACTCAAAGGGACGCATGGCACCAAATCCGAGAATTCACAGTTTCGTGAATCATAGGTTTTAGCATGGAGCATGGCATAAGTTTGTGAAGCATGAAATCCTGAAGTTCTTTTGGATATGAGTGCCAAGTTATGGCCTGAAGTCGCATGCAAGATGGAGTGATGGAGAGGAGTTGCGCCAAAGGCCGAAAGTGCCTGTATTGGTCACAGAAAAATATCTACACTACCTCGAGGCACTGGGATTGACTCGAAGAAGTCATGGGAACCACCTGGAACATTCATGGGTGTCAGTCCTCATCCTAATTCCAATGAAGGTAGTTAATGGAAATGGAGGCGGAAGTTGAGACCTCGTCTCACCCCATAAATGGAAAGCATATTGAGAATGGTCATGGGGGAAGATTGTCAATCTGAAGTTTCCCGAGGGATGTATTTTCTTGCAAATCACACAACTAAGTCGGGCTTGCATCTGACATAAGAAGACTTTCATAGGCTAACAGAGTAGGCGTTGACTGGAAACATTGAATGAAGGGATTCGATCACATTCCTGGTGGTTGCAGCATTTTTAGTATATCTAGGCAGTTTTGATATTTTGTTAAGAGGGAATGGTTGAGCTAGGCTCCTTGCTATTGTAATATTTTGATGAAGAACATTGGTTCTTTGGATATGTCTTGATTTGAGAATTCTTGATTAATCTAAGGCATCTTTCTTACTCCATATTATTTTCCTTTGATACTGTGAGAGTTCATAATTGACTGATTCACATGAATTGTTGTGACCGTATTATGATGAATGTTTGATTATAATGTTGTTATCATTTCTTTTAGTTTCCTTGAAATTTGAATGCAAGAGGATCTTGTGTTTAAGTTTTTCTTCCTTAGGCTACTAGAAGGCCTGATGTTCATGGCAGACCTCTACACTTTTCTCACCAAATTATTCCTCCTACTCACCTTTACTCCAACTAAATGACTGAAGTTGATCCAAGACCTCAATTTCTTGTGCATACTAGTCCATATTTCTGATTTAGAACGTTATTTTCATTCAGTCTTCTCCATTTGGCCTCGTAAAACTCATTTACATTTATTGTATAAATTGATGGGTACTGGGCTTACCTTCTATGAAATCTGAGGGTGACTTCTAGTGCTAACACAAGTGTTCGAAAAGATAATATTTGTATAGGAAACTTATGTCGACCACGAAGGAGACGCGACATAAAGACTCAACTCAACAATAGAAGAAAGAGAAGGGAAAACAAGTCTCGATGCCAAAAACTCACGGCAGTTATTGCAACAGGGGTGGACATCAAAATGCTAAATGTTGGAAGATTAATCTAGAGTTTCATCCAAAGAAGGACAAAAGGATTTCTCATGTACTCACAAAGGAAGAGGCATGTTGGCCCTTGATCAAGTTTTGGAGATCCTTGGTCATGTTTGACCTATTTTGGGACTTTGACACGCTGGTCGAAGGCGGAGCGCAAGTCGAAGCAAAGATTTTGAGATCTCGACCCATTTTTAGGGAATATTTGGGATTAGGGTTTATGTAACGGGTATGGGGATGTCATCCCATGGGTTTACACATGTTTAGGCCCTTTTGTAATGTATAAATAGAAATCTAGGTGATGTAAGTAAGGGGTGTGATGCTAGGTGCTAAGTATTGTGCTAAGTGCAAGTAATGGTAAGAGGATTTGTGCTTAGTGTATGTTGAGGTTGTAAAGCTAAGTGTGAGTCACTTATATTGCTTTATGCACAGACTGTGTAAGGAGGATTTGTGCTATTATCTAACTCGGGAAAGAAGGATCTGGCGAGGTGCGCACAGATCTCCTCTCCTCTGTGGAGTAAGGTTTTGATGCTATGTGCATGTAAGAAGATTGATAGAAGATAATAAAGAAGAGAAGAGTTGGTGGATGTATCCCCACACTGAGGTGAACCACGTATATCCTGTGTTATGGTTTCTTTGTGCATTCTGGTTATTGTCTTGTGTATATAATTTAAGCTTAGTGCAGTATTGAATGTTTAGATGAATCTTATATGATATATTAAGTGCTTAGTGATGTGAATGAATGCTAGATCTGATCTCTTCCCATATACTAAGTTCTTAGATGTGTGAGATCTGGTTGAATACTGCGTTGTTCTATAATTAGGGTTTGGATCTACGATGTGAATAAGGGTTAAATACTGATGAATGCTAACTACTAAGTGCTTTGTTAGACTGGTGTAATCCCATATTTGTGTCCCATCTAGGTTGCAGACATTTACTTCCTGCAAACGCCCCTGCCTCTACCTCGGGTGAGACTTCATCTGCTTCGTAGGTGTTTCCGAAAGGGTCGGTAATTAGGGTTTTGTTGATGCATTGTTGAAGTGTTGAACCCTAGGTCAGCTCCTGTGCCAACAAATGGTTCTATTTTCGAGACCTGAAACTTTGATTACTAGGAACTGAAGAAAACAAAGCTTTCTGCGTAGATCTGCTAATTTAGTGCGTCGTATTATACTTGACTTTCGAAGCTCTGTGCGAAGAAGAGAAGTTTGATCTGAATAAAAGAGGTAAGATCTTGAATCTTTGTGCTCTAAGAAAAGGTAAGATAAGAGAAAAAATTTATTTCGAAAGAATGGATCTGGGTATGTTTGATAAACTTTGTCCTAGTCTAGAAAGTAAGGTACAGCTAGAAGAAAGAAGATTCGATATGAATAGATCTGATAGAAATAATTAAAGGTATGTTATCCCTATGCATAGAGAGAATGTTTGGACTAACAAATGGATGCAGGATCCTAGAAAGAATTTTTTTCAGAATAGTTACTTTGATCTCAGTGCGCAGTACAGGAAAGGTTGGGGATTGTTTAAAAGAAAGCGAGGATTAACTCTTTGCTATAGTTGCAGAAGACTGGGGAATCTTGCTAAGGAATTCCCTAGTAGAGGTCCTATTTTTATTTGTTGTAAAGCTATTGTTACACATCATTTTCGTCATCCCTATGACCATTAATGATGTAAACCTATATGTTTCCTTCAGAGGGGTCAGTGTCCTAAGTTCCTGAAGAGAGAAGGGAGAAGAAATTTTCTTGAGAAAAGAAGTTTCATTTTCCTTTGTAAAACCCCTATAAAAATTGAAGTTTGCAGGTTGCTATATAGGCAGGGTGCGAGAATGCCTGATTCTCGGAGGTTGCACCATAGCTGGGTTGCAAGAGGTTCGCAGGTTGCTCTATAGGCAGGGTGCGAGAATGCTTACACATGGGAAAAATGAGTGTTTTCTCGAATCTTCTAGAAGGAGAAACTTCCATGGTGAGGTGGTATCCGAATGGTTTGGATCTTACTCGCTTTCATGATTTAGTGGGATCATCCTAACCTCCTCACCTTATCCTCTTCAACTTATAAAAGAAGAGGATCTCTCATGGAGAAAGTTAGCTTTTGGGGGATTGGCTAAGTTGGATTTGGGTTGGAATTATTAGCTTGGTTAGAGTGGTTTTGAGTTTTTCCTTTGTCAAGATAGATTGTGAATACTATCATATTTTTTCTCTCAGAATTCTTGGAGTGGAAGTGTGTGGGGAACAAAATTGGCGACCGTACTGGGGAACGGATTGTTTCCTAGTTAGTCTAGTTTCCCTTCCTTTGATTGCTTGTTTTTTGGTTTCTGAGTCTGTGGGACATCCATCCAGACTCTCTGGATCTAGAATTTCACTTAGATTCCCTGTCCTTTTTAAAAAAATTCTTTGATCACAGACATTCTCGCACTGTACATCTCTACAGCCTGCGAAAACCATTGATTTTTGCACCCTGTTGTTAGATCCAGTGCGAACTTCTCGCACCCTACCAGTGTCTAGCCTACAAGAATACCTAATTATCGCATTGTACTATACTGCTAGGCTGCGAACTTGTTTATAAACTTTTTGGATTGGGTCTTGTCATCTTTTGATGAACCAGTTTTGCTTTGATCAACTGGATTGAACTTTTGGAGCCTGTATTGATATGTTTACAGTCTACTTGAAATTCTTTGAGTTTCTTTTAGCCATATTTTCTTTGTTTAGTTTTGAAGGATTAGTCTCTTGCTTTGAGTTTATTTCAATTCCAAAGCCTGTGTTTTCTTTAGAATTGTTTAGGGAAAGATCAGATTTCTTCTAAATAGTTTTCTTTAAAAGAAAACTTTTAGTTTGGGTTTCTTTGTTTTAACAAAGTTCAATATTTCTTTTAGTGAAATTTTTGAAACAAAAAGATTTAATTTCTTGCTTTATATTAGATTGGGGGCATCCTTGCATTTGAAGTAGCGAAATTGCATGACACTTGGCATTTTTTGGTCTTAAATTATGAAAAAAATTCCCCCTCATGGCTGGGGAGGGCCATGAATAGTGCATTGGTGTAAAGTACTTTTTTCTCATTTCTTGATAATATTGATATTGATGAGTTTTAAGATTTTGGGACATTGTGCATCTTGGAATGATAAATGTTTTCTCCTTCTCGTAGCATAGCTTTCATCGAAATGAAAAGATTGCATCTTCACCTCTTTGCATAATTTTCGAGTCGGTCAAAACACCATATTGCCCACGCCATTTTCCTTTTGAGTAACCACAGCCATAAAATAAAGCTCTTATAAAAATTGATTAGACATTTTTATATTTTCTGGTAGCAAACCTGCATTAGATTAGTCGTAGGGCTTTGGAATAGGTGTGAAAGATAACTTTCCAAAGCTGCAAACAAACATAGTATCTTGTGATAGGGAGAGTTAAATCCACTTACAACATTTTGTCCTGGGAAGCCCTTCTCACACAAGGGTCAATCACGAG
>SNQJ01S0148377.1:9715-27990 GCA_010110895.2 Picea sitchensis | reverse complement strand
CCCATAACCTGTTAGAATATGATGTGTGTGCTTGTTTAACCATATACAATATCACTATTGTCACCCAACCATAGGCCGAAGCCACCCCCGAGCAACTTAACGTTGACAGAGAATCATTCCGGAAGAAAACCCTAGGCTAGATATCCAAACAAGATAGCACACCTCTCTCTCTCAGGAATAGCGCACCAAACAAGAGTTGATCAGAGAGTCCAAACCATAACCAATAGAGAGTCCAAGCTAAAACTAAAATCTGCTAGCTACAGCAGCAACAACTGCATCTCTCCTCTAGACTTGCACACAAACTGGCCAACTGTACTACACATAAGTGTTTCTTCTGCAGTTCTGAGAATGCCTGCCAGAATGAAGATTGGCCTCCTATATTTATACTAAAACTGGCTAACTGCCTGGGCCGACTTCTCATTCTAGGTGCCTATTTACTTAGTATATAATATTTCCTTTAACCGACTTCTTCTCTTAGAGGCTAATAACCTAATACAAGTTATCCTCTTGAGTCGACTTGTATTCTAGGGTTATTATCCAACTAATTAGGGTTTCTTCTTACTTCCTGGAATATTCTATTCTTGTCAAGTTTACACATGGAGGTAAATACCTCCCGCAACTACCATAATATCAACACTTGGATCACTGTATCTTATGTCCTTTCAAGGGTGCATTTTACATTTTCTTCTATTGTAAGCAAGGTGATATTTAGCTGTCATTAATACCTTATTTTGTTTAACAATTTTGTAAGTTTTCCCCCATACTTCTTGATTTTATTAATCGACTCAGAAAATGAAACATGGCCTTTATCCTATTCTGTTATTAATTTCATTTGAGGATTTACTAGTATATAATCAACAGAATAAAAAGCACCTTCGAAAACATTCATTAAATTCTTGATGCCTGACATTATTGATTAAACCTTAATTTTAATCTTAGGAACAACACACATATCGATTTTTTTATCATACAACACTATTTATTTACCTTGCTTCTTCTTTAATTCATTTTCACCATATTTCTTCTTCCTTTCTATTTTTCTTTGTCTCTTCATCTGCACTTCTCTTTGTTGCTTCATTCCTCTTTCTTTCTTTACATTCTTCAACATCCTTGTCTTTTTTTGCTTCATTTGTTCATGCTCAAGGGTCTATATTCTTCAAATTTATTTCACCATCCTCTTGTTTCATGGAGTCTGCATCTTCTTCTCTTTCTTCATCTTCTTTCATCCCACTTTGGCTACATCATCTCTATCAAATTATTTCTATCTTCTAATTTCCTTTACACTGTGTTTTCATACACTTGAAATTACATGCTTTAAAAAATACATTTCTTGTTCGATTGATGTCACCATCCAACAAGACACATATGAAACTATATTGGAAAACTTAATTGATGCACAATCATCATGATTTGAAATAAATTTATACTTGACTTCGACAATTTCAATGACTTCATGACATAACTAGGATCTTTCAAGCCACACTTCCACTTGACCTGAATTTAATAATATACCAACCTTTAACTTGACTCCAACACTTTACATTAATAGTTCAACCTATCTTTGAACTCATTAAATCATTAATTTCAACTTCAACTCCTAACATCAATGATCCTCAAACATATCTCTTACATTATCACTTGCATGAATCTTTATATCATTTCACAAAATGAATTTATTACATATTAACTTTGGTTTCATACTCTCAATTGTTCTTTTCCCTTGAATCTTTACATCAATGAATTCTTTATTGTAATTGCATTTGTTTATTGATTTTGACTCTTTACAACAATGCTTACTCTCCACCTCAACTTGAGTTGGGAATCAAAGAATAATGTGACTTGCACAAAAGCTTCATTACAAACTTTCATTGCATAATTTTCTTTGTCTCTCTTCAATGTCCATATGCATGTGTAAATAAAAGTTGACTTTGCAAGTGGAATTAATCGCTCGGATTTAAAAAGTAAATCTTTAGCTTTCCTTTACATGGAATTTTATTTGAAACGCTTCAGGACATTTTCTTTCCTTGTGAATATTTTCATTATGTTCTACGATTCTCTTCCACACCACATGATTCTCTATTGTGATTCCTTAGTGGTTTTGGAAGGGATGAAATTATTAGATAATATCCAACTTATATTTCGAGGGAGGATCAAGAAACTTCTCTTATGCTTTATATTTGATCATATTATTTGGAAACGACATAGACGAAATATAACTGATATAACAGAGATACACAGATATAATGCTAGAGAAAAAATATAAGTAAACTCCAACTCTGATAATGGAGCAAGAGGAAAACATTATGGAACAAAATGGCAAATGATACCTTATCTAAAAAGATATTCCATTACTCTTCCATTTACAATAAGGTTATCACACTCCCGTTCATTCTTAAAGTACCTCATATAGATTATAGCAAGGAGAGTGGAGAACAATTCCCATAATGCATCTAGGATAAATTGAACTAAGTTATAAAATTTCATGACACTTCAAAACCTTCTAGAACTTGCAGTGATCCGCCAATCTCCCTGATACTTCCTTTAATTGCATAACTATGTAGTTCTAATGGGATCCGATGCACTAATGCTATGTTTGGAATATTTACATAAAGACTATTAGAAATCATTGCTTGATGGCTCTATAACTAATAGATGAAAGATAGAGTACATTTCATTCCCAGCATCAAAGGAGTGAATATCTTTCGTTTGCTCAAATATAGGCTCCAAAATGGTGATTGGAGTGGAAAGAATTGGATGTCAATAAATCATTCATATCTTTCATCCCAGCTGAGTTCCCATGGGATATAGGAAAAATTCACCTAAAATTTGAAGCAGTGCGTTACTTTCTCCTTATTTGAAAGAAGTTTTCCTTCTTAGCTTATTGAAGGTTCTCAAGAACCTGTTGCTGGAGGGGTTGTATTTGTTCAACCAATATAGCTACATGATATACCTGATTGTTGGAGGACTCTGTCGGTGAATATACAACATGAAGAACATGAAGGGATTATGTTACTCTTTCTTTCTTGGGAGTATGGAGACGCTTGCGTAGAGTCTGACAGAACATCATAGTACTCTTCTACACAATCTTGGTAGTCTTCTTTGACTCAATACTAGAAGGTCTTGGGATAGAATTATGGATTTGGGTGTCCTTTGTTCCTTCTTATCCCGGTTAGCCAGAGGCTAAAATTTGAAGTATGAGAACATTACTTTGTGGCATTTGTTTGGTGGGACAATAAAGATTCTCACAATTATCCTGTATAGATATTCCCTGCAATGTTTCGTGACATATAGGAGTCTATCTCCTTAAGCCATAAACCCTCACATATATGGATGGCCCAATATAAAATCACAAAATTCCAATGGGGAAAAATCACACAACACCTCATCCTTAAAGTTGATAACCTAATGAGACGAAGGAACTCTTTGTTAGTGACAAGGAAAGATCTTGTGACCACAGCGGCTCACGGTGTTATTATGGATCGTTAATGTTGTTAGCAAATCAATTGATTAGCAACCTCTGAAATTGATATAGGTATTTCTTTTGTATACATATATAAAAATAAAATGCGATTAGGTACCCTTCAGGTATGCATGAATGGAAAGTCTCTCCCTCCCCTCGGATCCTCTTCTTCTAGTTGGATTTATTTGCTTGAATTCGCGGCAGTGGAGTTTTCTCAATCATCTTATCTCCCTTTTATTATTTTCCAAAATCCCGAGGGGAATCCAAGTGGAGTTCACGACTCTTTCATCTTTGGGCTCGATACTAATAGATATATTGAAGCGACATTCATCAGAGTGTTCTGTAAAGGGATATTTATGGAACTCCATTTTTCCATTATCTTTCTTAGAACTTCCATTACCCTTCTTTTCTGCATCCGGGAATGATGGAACTCTTGAGGTTGTATTCTTCTGTCGCCATTATGCTTGAGTTATATATTTTCCTTTTCCATGGCTTCCTCCCCGCCTCGCTTCTGCTTGAACTTCTACTCAATTTTGACTTCATATCAATAACCAATACCCGGTGAGGAGATGCCCAAGAAATCAATCTATGTTTGTATGTACCCGTGTATACCACTATGGTACTTCAAAAACAATTGCTGCTTGGAGTATTTGATACCCAAAATGGTGCACAAGGTATGGAAGAAAATAGTGAACTCTAGTACTGTTTGGCTCTTCTCCTGCCACAGTGTGGTCCACCTCACGTACTGGTCCTCATAGTTTCCAACAGGATAAAATTCCTCCTTTAGAAAATCTACAAAGGTCACCCAAGTAGTTTCTCTCCCAAATAGTGTAGATTCATCTATGGGGTACCTCTCCCAGTAACCTTCCAACCAATATCTGACACGGGGAAGAGATTTAAGGATTTATAAGGTGATGCCAGCTGTCATAGGATTTTTGGATAGTAACCAAACATTCTAAGCCAGATTCAACGCCATTTCTGATGATTGTGATCTCTCCGGCAGCCTTCAAAATAAGGGGATATCAAAATTGAATTTTACCTTGAATGGTGTCGCACCTCCAAAATGGCTCTTTTCGAATATTCCTTAGTCGTCAAAGGATCTGAGTGGAGTTTTCCATCATCTCATTCATGTGTCTTGTGAGGGATTCATCAAGAAACATATTGTTAGGATCGTCTGCTCCATTGTTTCTATTTTATTCCACCATGGGAGTTCATTTGGGATGGCGAGAGAAGTTTTACTCAAGAGACATTAGCTCAACACCCAACTCTCTATACCATGAAATCGTTGGGGACATGCACTAAGAAACAACAAGGAGTATCCTTCTCTAATACCACCGATCCAATTATTTTGGGGCAGGCATAAAGATACAAAATATAAGCGATACTCTCTTCTAGGAAATACGCGAGAGACAATCGGGAGAACGCCAAATGATGCGGAAACCCAACTTCAATGTGACAAAGGGAAAAACATTGTGCGGTAGATGAATTTCAGCTTATCTACGAAATGGCCAGTGTTGGCTATAGCCATTATACATGCATACATCACTCCATTGCATGGCAAAGGACTCCTTCACCAATTATACCCATGAAGTGAGAAAAATTCCATGGTACATAATATTGTCAGGTCAAAGTTATAGGAATTGCCAGCATAAAAGTATAGAAACTTCATCAGACGGTACCCTTCCCAATACCAAATCTAGCCTAGTAGCATGCTAATGGAGTTATAATGGGATCCAATACATTAACATTATGTTTAGAGCGTGTACATCCACTACTAGGAAATTACATGATGTGTGTATTAACACATGAAGATGACATTTACATTCCTTCCCCATCAAAAGGGTGAATATCATGGATTTTATCGAACCGCGGGCTCCGAATAGTGATTTCAGTGGAAAATGTGGATGGCTACCAAGATCCATCTGGATCACTCATCAATGAATTATATAAAGGAAAAATGAAGAACTAAATTAGGATCACCACATATTAAAAAATACTCAATTCCTGCCTCCATATTCTCATTATATTTTGTGACTCCAGCTAACTACGTTAGCAATATTAAATTGTTGGAATGACATCTTTAACTATGGCACACTTATTCACAAACACATCATCCACAACCATGTCCTCTAATTCCAAATGTTATATTTAATAGGAAACAACAAAACATACAAAATATATAAAACCAAGGGACAGCAAGAGTTACACTCCACAAGAAACCCCCCAAGGGGAAATTCTATTAATCATTGTTTTGGGTAGCCATCTAAATGGAGTGTGTTTGGGATTTTTGGCCACTTGGGTGAGCCAAAAGTCCATTTCTATAATAAAATTGTAAGATATAAAACAAACTATTGTTAGAGTGTTAGTCCAATAACATAAACACCATCTCTAGAAGCATAAATAAGGAAGAAAATAGAGTACATAGAGAGACCTTGTAAATTCACTTGCAAAGTAAAAGATAATCAATGACATTTATACCAATGGAAAGAGCTTTGTTATTGCACTTTAAAGGGGGGTTTGATCTTGGGAGTCTTCCGTCTACTTTAGGAAGGGACATTTTTTTCTACCTAATGGGACTCTCTCTCTAATACAATTAAAGTGTTCTTTGAAAATCTCAATGGAGAGGGAAAAATACAAGCTTGTAGATATGCTGGCACAAGATCATATCTCGAGAAAGATGATTTCAAGAGTCATCTAAGAAACATAATATTGCAATTTATTCCTTCTTTCAAATGAACACCCATGTCTTCCTTTTATATCCAAGCTTCATGAAAATAGTTTCAAGTGTCAAAAGTTCACATTTGAATTGTGGTCCCCCATCTTGATTAGAAATGAAACCACCATAGGAGTTGGCCTTTAATGTGGATGGAGCTCAAGGATCCTAATATTCCCTTCCTAAACTACCCATGATGTGTTTTTTTGCATTAAATGTGTGGAAGGTGTTTGAGATTTTTTGTCAGTTGCATATTAATTTGAAGGTTAAACACCTCCATGAAGCTTAAAAATACATAACAAATTTAATGTAGATACATAAAAGCAGGTTTCCATGATTTTAGGTGCCCTTAGAAGGTGTATTCATAATATAATGAAGGTGATTTTTCTATATTTGTGTTATTGATTATTCCAATTATCACCCATATATCTCTATGATATATTTTTAAGTGATAACAAGTGGTTGCTAATGTATGAGGTTAGGAGTAGTTACAGATGCATCTCAGCATCATTGTTTGTACTAGATTCATGTACACACACATATAACCCTTATGGAGAGAGTAGAGATGTAACCTTAAAAACAAACGCTCTCTAATTATATCATGGCACATATAAGCGAGGTAGAATGTCCAGTCTCATTAAATCATCAAAATACATTTACAATAGTAGACAAACTATAGATGGATCTTGTTAAGCCCTAATGTTGTCTCACTACCCCTTAATTTAGGGCATATTCTTATTAGTAATTTTTATTTTTTATTTATGTAGCCAAACTTTAAACCATTAGTTAATTATACACTCCTAGTCTCTATATGAGAGACATTTTCCATTTTAGATCATCTTGTACTTAGACATTTTAAAATTAGAGGTAAAAGAGTTACCCTCAGAAGAAACATTATCTAGGAATTGTCTCTCTTTCAGAAACTGTTAGGTGTTAAACACTTTCTGCAGGGTTTTCTATACTATAATGAGTAACACTTTGGTTTTCTTATATATATAGTGTAGAGGCTCAAGGTCTTGGGGTTTCATGCTACATCTGAGACAACATGGAATTTTCACTACCTCTTTTTCTACAATGTTTTAGAAAGAGTAGTTAGATATATTTATTATGGATCAATGCGAATTAGTTTCAAATTCATCCTCACAGAGTATACTTTGGAGATACAGCACTGAATGGGGTTGAATCATCCTAAAGTAGGTGATGTTCACGGAATTTTTCACAAAAATTTTCTATATAATGTTTTCAGACCTGAACTCTAAATTGTTCTACCACAAATTAATTAAAGGTATTTTTTAGGTAAAAATTTCAGCAGGTCATCTCTAAATTGTAGATGCACCTTATGCAAGATAGAATATCAGTAGTCCTATTCTAGTCTCAAGAAGGTATTCGAACAAAACAATCATGATTCTGCTGAAGTATCTAAGAATTATGAGTGGGACTAGTTCATTGGATCATGGAACATCACATGTAGATATTTTATGGGTGCAGGTTTCAGATCTGATATCAATTATTTTGTATTATTAGAGACATGCTATACATTAGAATCTCTACAGAGAAGGAAAAAAATTGTGAGATTTAGAGATTTACAGTATTCACCAGCACATCAATTTCCAATTCAGACACACAGGAATTAGAGAAGAATTATTAGAGAACTACCTAAAAGAGAGTTTCATAACCAGAAGGGCCGAAAATTTCTTTTATGTAGTTATATAATATTTATTCTCTGCAATGCCACCTCAAAATCAAGATTCAAAATTGATACTTTGTAACATGCCACCCAAAAAGGGACAACCTACCTAAAATAAGCCTCTAGAAATCCTAATTGGACTCTTAGTAGAGGTGAAGAAAGGAAATGTAGGGACATAAATAGACCTACAAAAGAAGTGGGATTCAATGGAAGCTAAGTTGGATACAAGATGGATTCAATGGAATCTAAGTTAGTGGAGTATTGAAAAATTTAAATATATGAGAAGACACCGAGTAAAAGTATCATGAGATTCATGGTGGACACAGGGAAGGTAGATCAATGAATAAACTCCAACTTTGGTTTGAAGACCAACTCTGTTCCTAAGATTGATATGAGGAAGTTTGATAGCAGGACCCAATCACATGGATACTTGAGGTGGAGCAATTCTTTGATCTAAATGTTGTGCCACATACACAAAGATACAATTCTTAAGTTATATTTAGAACCTAATCAATTTTTGGTATTGACTGTTCTATGGAAATCTATATTCACTTGGACAATTTTCACAAAGAAATGATAGCACACTAGGGATACAGGAGTGTCTGTGCTTTAATAATTTGGTAAAATCTCAAACAAAAGGTTGATTCTGAAACTGTTAGGAACTTCCAAAGGATTATGAATATAAAGAATGTCGATATTTCAATTAGGCATGATTGATGTTTCCTTAGGAACTTTAAAGGATAACATTCAACTATAGAGGTTGCTTTTGGGAAGCGAAATCATTGGAGAATGCATTTACTTGGGTAGCAAGAGAGAAATTTTGAAAGTAAAAATATGGCTATAGGTACTAGAAGGACTATATCAACATCTATAGAGAGAGAAATGATCCTTCTCCTAAAACACCTCAGCAACTGGAGGTTGGCTTCCTCAACAATTGGAAGAAAAGGTTTATCTTTAATTAGCGACCTTAAAGTGGGTAAGGGACATAAGTGTGGTGAGGAAGAAATTGACTTCTACATACGTTGTGAAGGAAGAAGAACAAAGAACAAGAACCATCTCAAGATGAAAAGCATCCAAAGCAATTTAAATAGAAGAGTTAGCTCCACAGATATAAATTAGCAATGCATTGCATTGGTTGGAATTAAGCACTCCTCAAACCCTCAAGATCAGAAGGATACATCTCAAAAGAAAAGGTAATCCTAATTGATTGGTGGTACTCATAATTTCATTCACTATAAATTAGCCAAATATCCAATTGCTTTGTATATGTGAGTTTCAAATCAATGATTCTGCAGATGGAGGAATATCAATTGCTCGGAAAGTAATAGAGTCAATTTTACTATGGGGGAATATGTATGGAATAGTCCAATGATTTCTATACCTTGGGTGTTGTTGATGTCGTACTAGGAATCCAATGGATTTAATCATTAAAGGCAGTGAGCTTTTAATTTTCAGAACTTTTAAGCATTTTCATTGGAAGGAAAAATTGAGTTAAGAGGTATCGGGGGAAACCAGTAAGGTGATAAAGCTATGTAATAAGAGTGTGAAAAAGGAGAAAATAGGAGCGATGACTGCAGCTATATATAGATGGTGAAACATCTAAGCTATCTATTCCTCAAGATCTCCAACGGATCATTGATAAAGCATTCCAAAGTATTTGAAGATATTCCAAAGGATCTCCCACCCTCAATCATTCTATTCACCTAATTCACAGGAGTGTTCCCTCTAACATCAGGCTGACCACTCTGAGATACCACCACATGGAAGATTGAAAATTGAACACACATAGTTGAAGAAATGTCTTCAAATTTTGGCATTATTAGACCTAAGCCAAAGTTCTTACTTTGCACTTTATTAGTAATGTAGTATTCCAAGAAAAGATAGCTCATGTGTATGTATCAGAGAGATTATAGAAACTCAGCAAGATCACCTAAAGATAGGTTTTATTCCCTTCATTGATGGGTATTTTGATGAACCATGGAACAATCTATTCACATAAAAATTGGATCTTAGTTCAGAATATCATGGTCAGGTAGAAGGAAGAAGATATCCAAAACAACATTCCAAACTCAAGAAAGCCATTATGAATTTTTTATCAGCACCTTTTTGTGCCTACAAATGCACTACATTCCAAGGTTGATGAATTACATTTCAAGCCCTTCCTTAAGAAATTTGTGTTAGTATTTTTGATACTAATCCTAAGCAAGTCTTCTAGGAGGATCATGTACAACATGTTGACAAAGGTGCTACAACTACTAAAGGAACTAACAACTATACCATTATCAAATGTTTCTTTGGAGTAAAAGGAGGTAGAGTTGGAGTCATGGTAGCATCATAGAAGAGTGTCAAGGTGAACCCTAACAGATAAAATGAGTAAGATACATGGGATTCCCAAAACGATAAAAATCTTAGAGGATTTTACAAGTTTGTGGTTGCCATAAAGTTGTTGGAACTATCAGGAAGAATATAACACCTTTAATAGGAACTAACTATTAGGTAAGGATGCATTTCCATGGACTCGAGAGCTATTACAAATCTTTTGAATAGCAAAGAACAGTGTGTAAAAATCTCTGTGTAGCTCCCAGAGCTTCTAAAAACTATTTATTGTAGAGATATGATGGAATTAGTGTTGTCTAATAAGAAGGAGAGTCCTGGATTACAAAGTCAAGCCTTCCTCAGGGAAGGGACTTACACAAACTTTCATTTAACTAGGAAATGATGTAATACTACATGCATTGGGAAAGTAAGTCATACTAATAATTGACCACGTCAAGGTCAAAACAGTTCATGGTAGTCTTAAATACTTCTAGGAAGAAAGACTATCTTCAGAAAAACAAGAAAAATGGGTAACCAACATATTAGGTTGCAGTTTTGAAATGAGTCACTTAAAAGGGGAAATAAAATGTTGTGTGGATGCACTCTAAGAAAGGATGAAGATGTGAGGCCTTTATCTTTTGGCATATCTCGATCACACCACGAATTACAGGAATAATAAATAGAAATAGGGATGAATGGAAAATGACAAAAAAGTGTGGAAACTCATTCAAAGAAGTTTGGGTAGAAGTTCAAATTATATGGACCCCATTTATGCAAAAATGATTCTATAGTGCAAGATCATTATATTTTATGTAAGAACTCCCAATTCAAATAAAATGTACTATCGGAATTGCACACCTCTCCAATTAGAGGGCACTTTCAGGGATTTTGAAACCTATCCTTAGAATCAAGAAGGATTTTTTTTTGGGGTGGGCCTTAAAAACTATGTTCAAAGGTTTGTAGTAGAATGTGTGGTTTTCCCGGCTTAAAATGGGTGATAGTCAGATCCTAGATTTTTACAATCATTATCCATCCCAGGTTAGTGCTTGGAGGCGGTTTCCATGGATTTCTTCAGGACATAGTCTGAGAGAAAGAGTGTAAATCATAGGTGATTTTGTTGATGACCCAGTATACACTTTTGGCTGCCTCTATCATCCTTCAAAGCTATTATAATTTAGCATTCATGGAGACAATTCAAAATCAACATGCATTGAAGATTGGTGACAGATCCATCTTCTATGGACATTTTGGGCCGAGGTGTACTGTTTGGCCACTCAATTGGCTCATAGCTCTATCCTATCATCCTCAATCTAAATGGACAGAAACGTGATATAGTGAACGATAATAAAAGAGGATACCTTGGTTTTCTTTTGTCGATAAACAAACACAATGGTTCAAATGGTTCTTCCTTAGCAGGTGTTTAACACTTCTTTCATGCATAAAAAGCACCATTTATGGCACTTTGCTGGATGCCACCTCCTCCATCATGTGCTTCTAGAAAGAAAAATCTAGGTTCAAAGTGGAAAGAATCACGCTGATGATCAACAATAAGTTCTCCAAATCTTAGGACAACTTGACCATGGCAAAGAATCATGAGAACCATTCATGTGAGATCAACATAAGTGAAAGTTTTGAAGTAGGAGTTGGGTCTTTCAAGACTACAACCATACAACCAGATGTCCCTCAAAACAGAATAAGAAGGATAATAGAATTGCATCACCAAGTTACTATGGACCTTATAAGGTGTTGCAAAAAGATTGGTGCTATGGCATAGAAATTGGAGTTGTCTGCGTCTTCACGATTACACCCATTTTTTCCATGTTTAATGCTTAAAGAGGGTTATAGGAGACAAGATACCATTTCAAACTGTATTTCCAGAACTTTTAGAGGAAGGAAAAATCATATTATTAGGGCACAGATCCATCTAACCTCACAACAAGAATTTTTGAAATTTGAATAGATCCCATTTTAGAGTATCTCATTAAATAGAGGGAACTACCAGTAGAGATTCCACTTGGAAGATGAGTCTTTTATACAAAGCATCCAAAAATACTCAAGCATTGCTTGGACAGCACTTGTCTCAGGAGGGGCATGTTAATCCCTAATGGCTCATTTTGCTGGAGTGGGCATGATGCTCTCCATTAGTAAGACTCTGCTTTATTTGTGTCGACTTTAAGCCATTAGTTATAATTATACCTCTAAGTATCTATATATATACCAAAGGAGACATTTTCGTGTTTTGGATCATCTTGTACTTGAACATTTAATTGGGGTAAAAGGAGGTTTTCCCCCTCAAAGAGGATTGTTATATGAATTTATCTCTTTTTCAGGCGTTGAGTGCTTTTCCTGAGGTTGTTATATGCTATATCTTGAACATTTAAGTGGGGTAAAAGGAGGTTGCCCCCTCGAAGAGGCTTATTATCTAAAATTATCTCTTTTTCAAGGCGTTGAGTACTTTTCCTGAGGTTTTTCTATGCTATATTGATGTTTGGTTCTTAACAGATCTTGTTTGAGCATGATAAATTTTCAAAAACATCATTATTGATGATGTCATTGGAGAATTTGTGACATGGAAATTTGCATCACCCTCAAGGGTGCCAATAAAAGTAAAGAACCATTTTGGGGAGAATGTTTCTTGGAGTCGAACATGAATAATTTGATAGTTTTCCACAATTAATAGCATTGATGGCTTATTAGGTCCAGGCTCTTCAAATGGAACTAGAAACTGCAACTTTCACAATGTAATACCCATCTTGATGTGGATATGTGTTGATATAAAACACAAGGGGGAAAATGAAGGTATAGAGAAATGCAGACTATGTTTGTTACACTTGGTTCTCATCGTTATTATTGGTAATGAGAACTAAGTACTACAACATTCCTAGAAAAGTGTCAGTTGTCTTCAACAAGAATGAATACACAACTTGAAAGGACAATGTGTCCTTTGAAATAAACTAAAGATGAACCAAAAACCAAATTATAATAAGGTTAGAATATATTGATAAGTGTATATGAGGTTAGGAAAGTGTTAGTGAAGTTGATACCCAAGACTTCCCTTGGGAAGAGCATAATTGATGGCTTATAATGGTGGCAATAAAAATCAAGTAGAAATAAATTGATATGGTGTTAGGGGAACTATCATATATGGTTGGTGAATGTTTAACACTTGGATATTGAGGATGAGTGGATCAAAATGTGTAGTTGGTTGGTGGAAAATATGGGTATCATAGTGATGGGTACTGGGATACATGAGGTTCTACAAACAAATATTCTTATGCAGACATGAGTGACTCGATGTGAATGATCCAACCAAGGAAGACAAGAACTACATTCAAGTGAAAAGATACCATTGGGTGTAATGGAATGAATGTAATGGAATCAATGTAATTTCTTCCCCAAAAATAGTTCTTTGTATAATTACCTATGAATGAAAGAGGAAAAATATAATGGGTTGAATGCACAAACATGCATAGTGCTTTAGTTTTATGATCGAATGGCTTAGCAATGGGAGGCATGAGTAATGATAATTATTGGGGGAAAGGGGCCCTTTTGGATGGATCTCCATGGATGTAGGTGAATGATGGGTTGGAGTATATATGGTCTATTTATACTAGGGAAGCTCAAAATCCAATGAAAATGATGGAATGCATTTGATTGAACCAACTGAAAAGTGTAATTGAATGAGATTCTAAGGGAATGGGTCAACATGATGATGAGAAGGAAGTATGAAGTTTATTATATGAGTTGTAGACTATATAGAATCGTGTCCTATGAGTGGTACCAACATGCATGATGTTGTAGGGGCTAGTAGACCCTTCCAACTAGACCCACAAGTCAAGTCCACTGTAGTAGTTGGTTAGGGAAATTGGTCAAATAGGCAATTAGAGTCGACCAATGTGACAATTAAGGAATGTAACCAACTAGAAACTGTGCATCACATACACATATACATCATCATGTAATGGAAAGACATAGGTTGTTTTTGATACATCTAATAAAATTATTTGATGGTTTTCCCACTATTTTGTATGTCTATCTGTATACTTGTGTGCTTATATATATGATGTTATAACTTGTATTGATCTATGTAAGGATATACTAGAAACCTTCTCATACTTTCTCCCTGAGTACAACATTGGTTCCATTGCTGGTAGTTCTAAACTCGGGCATTCATTAAATAAAAGAGCACATAGATGTTAACTCTAATAAACATGCATGGATGGTGGGAGTGAAAAATCATCAATTGTTTTAGAAATTATGAATGAAGGAACCAAATGACTCTAGAAGAATCTCTCACACACTTGAGCTATTATTGGAGGCTATACTAGAAGAATTGTATGAATACATCATCCAATCTAATGTAAAGACTCTCTCCTGATGAGTAGTTGATGCAAAACATCATCAGTGGAGGAAGAACAAATATAAACAAGTGGTTTGAGAGGATTGTATAAGACTATATTGAAGATCAAGTGGTCAAAGACAGAGAATCAATCCAGAATATAAAGAATAAATTATACACTGAGTTGCATGATGGATTCCTTTGTACCATCCCCTCTCTATTGCATAAATTTCTCCTAGACAAGGGAGTCGATGACATTTTCAAGTATCGACCTCCCTTGAAATATCCTCCTCCAAAATCAAATTGGCGACAAAGAAAAGAAGAGTGGGAAGAATTCTTGGAAGCTAACTGCAAATATACCAAAGAATCTTGGGAGTACTTCTCAAAGAAGTGAAATTAGTTAAAACTATAAATGTTGTCGACCACAAGTAAGTCATGTCGGTATTAGGGTGATGGATGATCTGTGAGACAAGATAAGTTGAATTCAAAGTTAAAATAGAAGTTGAATCCAAAGACATACCACACACAAGTTAAAGTTGATGGAAGCTGAGAAAAAGATAAGTGATTTAAGTGATAAATTTTGACGACGAATGCATATTCACAAACCCTCGACTGAAATCCAAAAAATAGAGTAGGATAAAATAAAAAAGAGGCGAGAAGAGTTGTGGAAGGAAAAGGATTCCAAGAAAACTCATAGAAAACCTAGCCAGGCATGAGATTCCATTGGATCATCCCTTGAGAGTGCCTCGAAGACTCTTGGGAGGAGTGAAATATAGCGATTGAGTAGGGTAGTCGATGGAACCCAACAACACAATTATCAAGTCAATATGGAAATCAATAATTTGGGACATGAAATCAGAATTTATCCTATAATAAGTCCTAGTCCATGCATTACATACTTTCTCCAACAACGAATTCATATAGATACACAATCACCATGAGTGTGGTGTCGAACCGATAATAATGACCAAATAAGAGATGCAGTGCTAATCAAAGCACAAGAAAATACCAAAAATTGACCAGAAGACATAATCATTCATGTAATATATCTCACATACATGGCCCCTTGAAGAAACTGCTTCTAGAAGATTCAAATTCAAAAAATAGTGAAAGTGAACCGACGCAATCTTATAGAGGATGGATTCTTGAGTATATATATATAAATATTTTTAGATAAAGGAATAAAACCTAAACCAAGAACAGGTAAACTTAGAAATCGAATATATCCCACCTAAATAACATCCACAAATTAAATTGATTGAGTCAAATACCTCGACCTTCACTCTAGAAAATATTACTACATCAAACTCCAAGTCAACCTCATCTAAATATCTTACAATAATTTCACTTGGTAAAAATAAGTCAACAATGGGACTTAACCACATCCCTATTTACGAAGGTGACAAAGATCCCAAACAACATTGATTTATCTGTGAGAAATTTTGGGATGGTGTAGACATAATCGATGAAGAAAAACAAATGGCTCAGTTTGGAGATGTGCTTCAAGCTAGAGCTCTTACTTGGTTTATGAATTTGACCGAAAATCAAACATGTATGAAAAATGAAATAAAGCACAATTTCCTTACATTTTTCAAGACACAATATATAATCCATTTGTAAGAAAAAAAACTTAAGGAAATCAAGCAGAATCTAGGCGAAATTGTGCATGAATACATCCAAAGATTCAAGGACTTACTGAGTCAAATACCATACCCTATAGACAAAAATATACTAGTACAATGGTACATAGTGGGGCTATTACAAAATATTAGAACTCCATTAAGGATGTATGTGTTAGAGAAATATTTCCCTCACCCTATGCAATCTTGCAGAGAGGGCCTTATTCCATTTCTCTATGCAGACTTATCTTCCCTGTTGCTAAAATCCAGAGACGAAAATAAAAAAAAATCCACTTGTATGCATCTTGCACACTATACAACAAGCGTATACGCAGACTGATCCACTACATCTTGCATACATCGAATTGTGTGCCAAAAAATGAAAATTAAATGTCGGGTTTCCATGTCATGACAGGAGATCTCTGATCCTTGGCCTTCCATTTACTGGAAACATTCTGAATCGTCCCTTTAGTTCCATTTTGAAGGCTATAAATGGGCCAATTTAGAGCTATGGAAAATGAGAAGAATTCAACTTTGAGAGCAAAGTTACTTTGGAGAAATTATTTACTTCATATTGAGTCTGCATCCCTTTGTCCTTTAAGTCTAAACACAGTGTTCATCCCCCAAGCTCTTCCCTTATTGATGGAGAAAGTCATTGTCTCCCTTCTATGAGATTTCCTTTGTTGCAGGATTGAAGTGGTGGAAGCCCAGCTGGAAGGAACTTAGTTTCTCAGTTCCGAACCATGCAGACAAGGAAGTCTATAATATTTTCACTTCTGCTGATCATTTATTAATAGAAATACTCTTTTCCCATCTAATTAATATCTTGTGAATATATGAGTTATTATCCATGGGCATAATTGTTATGTATATTGATGGATTACGTTATCTAATGTGCTAAATTTTTATATTACCACCATATAATTACTTTTCTTGTTTGTTGAGTATTGGTTGCAGGTACATAAGCTTTGGGTTAAAGTGCTCAACGATGGACATCATTGAACATCTGGACGAGGTAGGCCTCTTTCTTATCTCACTTGCACATTGGTTTATATAGAATGTTTATGGGATAGAGTTGATTTCTGTAGTCATTTCCATATGTTGTGGTTCACCCTAGCCATAGAGAGATTTTCCTCGTAACAAAATTGGTGACCATACTGGGGATTGAATCTTCTTTCTTAGGGTTTGAAGTAATTTTCTCCTTACATGGCTCTCGTTTCTATTGTGGTTCTTGTCGTATCATTGCTTGACAAATCTTGTTCACTATGGGTCTGAGTTTTTAGCCTTTATCCCTTGCCTGGCCTTGTTTTAAACCATTTACATACCTTTTTCCTTGACAGACGCATACATACGCTGGCTGTCTCACTGCAAGTTGTGTGTATATTCTCTGTTTTCCTAAACAGTTGCATACATCAATTTGCCTTGACTTTTTTCATGGTCTGGTGTTTGTTGGGTGGGATTTTATGCTTGTTGAGCCTTCTTGGGTCTCTGTAGTGCCTGTTAAGTGCTTGTGGGATGACAAAAAACCCTTATTTGGTTGAATTATTGGGCAAAGTTTTTCTCTTCATCTCTTCATCTTTTCATTTTTTATTGTCCTTGCACATTGGGATGGGTGTTTTGCTGCTTGGTATCCTACTTGAGTTATCTCTTTTTTATACACAGTAGGACTATATATCAAGTTGCTTTTCAGTCCATGCATTTTTTAGTTTTGATATATTGAAAATAAAAAAATAATAGGCATTTTGCATTGCTTGGCATTTTTGTCTTTTGAATTTTTATCATTAGCTTAGTAAATATAGTGAAAGATTGCATTTTTACTTCTGAATTGAAGAGTTGAATTTGAAAATTGCATCGTTTTTAGAAGCATATCATCCATTAAAAGTTAAAGTTACGACCTTGCATTATTTTCATATTTACTTTTCCTGCAGAGTCATAACACCATGAGTTTCACCACCATACATTTTTGAGTAATCACGGCCATTAAAATAATTGCTATAATTTAAAATTGATTAGAAACGATGTTATTTTTATAGGGTGCACAAACTATCCTAGGATTTAGTGCCTTGGAATAGTATTTTGTGCGTTAACTTCTCCAAGGGAATTAGATCAACATATGTGTCTGAGTGAGGGAGTGGAGAAAT
>SNQJ01S0148376.1:0-12844 GCA_010110895.2 Picea sitchensis | reverse complement strand
AGGATTTTCTGGAGGCTTATTTGGTGTAGAAGGTCCCTTTTTGGGTGGCATGTTGGCCAAATATCACTTTTGAGTCTTGATTTTGAGGTGGTTCTGCTAGACAATATTTATTCTGTTCTATCTCCCAAGTTTCGGCCCTTCTGTGTATGAAAATTTATTTTAGGCAGTTCTTTGATATTTTTTCTCTACAATGCCATAGGTCTGATAAAAATTGGATGTGCCAAGTGGAATTTACGGTAACTTCCTCACAACTTGCCAATTTTTGGCCTTTCCAGGAGATCTCACTTGTATAGAATGTCCCGCACAAAATAATTGATATCAGATTCTAAAACTCGCACCCAAAATACTACAGACTGTCCAAGATCCAATGCAACCAGTCCCACTCAATTTGGATACTCCAGCAAGAAGTTATACTTGTTTTACCTGGAACACCTTCTTGAGAATAGTCAATAGGACTAGTCAGATACCCTATCTTACACAAGATGTATATACAAATTTAAGATGACCCAGAAGCTGAACTTGTTACCACAGATACCTTACTAATTTCTGTAAATGGCCTCTGGAGTTTAGGGTCTGAAACGTTACAGAAAATGTTTTATGGAGAAAATTCCACAATGACTCATTTCAGGATGATTCCAGAAACCTATCTTGTACAGGTTGTATCTCTTAAAGTATAAGGCCTTAGGAGCTGAATTTTGAACCCAACGTACCTTGATCCATCTACTAAATACCCTCCAAGCGGTTTCTTCTGAAACATTGTAGAAAAAAAGTTATAGTGAAAATTCCACAGTGTCTCAGATGTAGCAGCGAAACCCCAAGACCTTGAGCTTTGATACCATATGTTAAGAAACAAACATCAATATAGCATGGAAAAACCTCAGGAAAAGTACTCAATGCCTTGAAACTGAGATAATTTCAGATAATAATACTCTTCGAGGGGGAAACCTCCTTTTACCCCACTTAAATGTTCAAGTACCAGATGATTCAAATTGAAAATGTCTCCTTGGTATATATAGGAGACTAGGAGGTATAATTACAACTAATGACCTAAAGCCGACATAAATAAAATAACATTACTAATATAATATGCCCCAATTAAGGGGTAATGAGCCAACATTAGGGCTTAACATAACATGATCACTGATTAATTTGAAATCGTGTAGTGATCCGATTTGATCCTTGTGAAACAAAGTCCCAACATATAATTATCAAATTTTTGATACCACATCCTTTATAATTTATTTAACCCATACATGGACTTTTTCATCTTGCATACTAGCTCTTTCTTTCCCTTCACAACAAATACTTCTATCGGATTCATGTAGACGTATTCTTCATGATCCCCATGTAGGAATGTTGTCTTCACATCCATCTATTCTACCTCAAAATCAAAATTAGTAGAAAAAGATAAAATAAATCTAATAGAATGTAGAAAATAGGAGAAAAAATTTCACTAAAGTTGATTCCCTCTACCTAGGAAAAACCTTTTCCTACTAACAAATATTTTTGTTTCTTGACTTTTTCTTCTGCCTTCAACTTCTTCTTAAACACCATTTTTCTTCCAATGGGATTTATTCTAGTTGGAAACTCCACTAGATCCAAAGCCTTATTCTTTTCCAAGGCTTTCGTTTCTTCAGCCATGGCCTTTTTATAGAGTTTTCCATCCTCTGAATCCAATACCTCCCTAACAATTCTAATATCATCATCAATAATATACAAAGAAAAATTTAAATAGAAATTAGGTGGAGTATAAATTCCTGGTTCCCTACTTTCCTGAACCAATCTCATCAATACTGGGGTATGAGGATCTTATTCTTCTAATTCCTATTCTTTTGTAGAGTTTGATTCATTATCCTTGAAATTAAACTCTATTTTCTTTCATTCTTCTTCCCTTGGTAGGATTTCTTGTTTGAAAACATCCTTGATTTCTCTAAATACACCATCTTGGCTATACACTACCTTCTTAGATTCTTGGTTTGAAATATTAGAACATTTCATACCATATTTATACCCAAGAAAGATACATGTTTCATCCTTTTACACAACTTACTCCTATTTCCTTTGGAATGTGAACATAGGCATCACACCCAAATACCCTAATATGTGTAAGAGAGGATTTCTTACCATGCCATACCTCGTGTGGAGTCTTTTCATCCAACATGAATGAGGGTGATTGATTGAGTAGGTAACATGCAATACCCATTGCCTCTATGATGCACCCCTCCTTCCCTCCTAGGAATTCTGTGACCTCCCAGTCAAGGATATTCAAACAACTTGAGCCAAATTATCTCTTCGGGCCTCCAATAGACCCTAAAAAATTGACACACATGCCCCTTTTATGTTACCTGTAGGTTTAAGTTACTTGCAACCCTGCTCTCTGGCACTTCTGGAAACACCAGATTATGAGTACTATCTCCCTGGCTATACTCCTTGTCTAATATGACCATGGGCTATGACCGTGGGCCAACTCCCTTCATGACTTTGGGCTTCAGAGGTATTGCTACCTATGCCCTTATCTCCTTCCACAAAAATTTCTATAAAAATACATGGATCTCTGTCGCGTGTCCTCTTGGATTCGACGGTCCAGATATACTTCGGTCTTTACATCTTTGCGAAAACTGTGCTAAATCCACACAACTTTGAAACTATGACTCCCAAATTCTCTAATCCACTGCCTCATGTCCTCCTCATAGCCAACGGTTAGGATTTACTTCATAACTTCGTGACTTCAACAACCCCTCTCTTACAACACTTCGAAACACTTCAAACCACAAAGTGTCGACATACTTCTACAGATATCTTCCGTGTAACTCTCCCAGATATAACGGTCTGGAACGATTATGCTTCGTATTGGATGGATCTTTCTCTTTGATTTGGAGAATATTCAAGGGCTCTTCCATATAGAATAATTATCACCCAATCTCCCTCTTTAGCTTGTTCTTCCTCGAACACTTTAGCTCCTCAAAGTGTTTCTTTGACACTTAGTCGAATTTGACCCTGTGCACACCTTGCAAGAGGTTTTCCTCCACAACTTGGCTTCTTGTGGATGAATTTGCATGCCTTGCAACAATTTTTCATGCTCCTCTCCAAATAAAATTAAGCTAGTCCTCTTGAAATCCTGAGTCAAAAGACTCTGTCTCTCACTCCTCGCAGACTATATGCAGTCTCTGCATACACAACTCCAATTTATCTCCCTTGGAATTGGTTCTTCGCAACACTCTAAACTTCTCAGAATGACTCTTTCGACGCTTAGCCAAATATCGACCTTGCACACTCCTTGCAACAAACTTCCTTCAACTTGAATCTTGAAGGATGGCTGTGCACTTGTTGGTACAGGGGAAAACCTAGGGTTCAACGCTATAACAACGCACCAACAAAACCCTAACTACCGACCCTTTCAGCAACACCTGTGAAGCAGATGAAGTCTCACCCGAGGTAGAGGCAGGGGTGGTTGTGAGAATCAGGTGTCTGCAACCTTCGCTGGGACACATATTTTGATTATGATAATTAATAGAGCACTTAGCACCATCAGTTCCTCAACATGCAATCAATATCTACTTTGTTGATAAAACAAAGCTTCGCAACATTCACACTGATCTAATGTATTTAAGCAATTAGCATAGGTAAATAGATCAGATCTAGTAGATCAAGCACTAAACATATTCATACAGATCAGATCTAACATTCTCACATATCATTAGCACTAAGCATAAGAATATTTATCTAATAATATCAAAGCACTTAGAAAATAACATATAAACACATCAGAACATCACACAGAGCAGAGTAACACAGTATTTACATGGTTCACCCCCACCCTGGGGCTACGTTCACCAACTCTTCTTCTTTATTAGCTTCTCAATAGGTTACATGCACAGAGCCTCCGAACCCTTCTCCGCATAGGACATAAGATCTGCACAGCTTGCTAGATCCTTATTCCTTGCACTACAGCACAAAGCCTTCCACCGTTCATTACAACCACTTGCACTTCGCTCTAAAAGTCTCTTATAGTCATGCACAAAGCACTTACAATCCTTCAATCACATATATCCTAGAAATTAGCCATTCTTCCTTCTCTATATTGCCTAGAAATCTATATATATTACAAAATAGTCCTAAACATGGGTAAACCCATGGGATGACATCCCAATCCCGTTACATAATCCCAAAAGCCCAGAAAGGACCCAAAAAGGGGCCCGAGATCTATGATATCCACTTCGTCTTGCGCTCCTACTTCGACAGGCTATCGAAGTCCAAAATAGGTCAACATGACCAAGAATCTCCAAAAACTTGTTCAAGGGCCAACAAACCCCCAACACTCATGTGGGACTCATCCCGAGTCACTCAGGTCTGACTAGTTCTGCCTCGAACTCCTCGATCTTGGATCGAGCTACTTTGAGTTGCTGCTGTGCTATGACCTCTTGCTCGATGTACTCCTGGATTATTGTGTCATTCACTGGCCCTTCTAGGCATTGTTTTGTTGTGGTGACAACCTATTCTATCTCTGCTCCTCAGCTCTTGACCTCTGTGAACAATTGGCACACCTTATATTGTATTGGTTGGAGTTGTTGAGTGACTTCCATAACTTTGATTTGAATCGTATGGATCTACAGTTGGGCGGTGCGCTGCTCTTGAGACCGCTTCATTCTTTCTACGACTGAAAAGGCCTTTAATTGTTCCTATAGTGTGTCTGCGTGCTGCTTCACTTCCTTGAGATGCGACTCCAGTGCCTGCAATTCTAGATTCTCGGCGAGGTTCTCATATGTTTGGGAGCTGTAGTTACTCAGCTGTTTTCATTCCAGGGAAAGATATTTTAGTATGTTAACTGCGCTATGGGAAGTTGCTTCTCGCTTGTCCCTTGTGTCTTGCGGGGTCTCGGGCATAGTGCGTATCTCTAAATCTGCTATGCACTGCTGGAGCTATTGGATGGCTTCTACAAGCTGATATACTTTCTTCGTGACTTGATCCTCTGCCTTTATTTATATGACTGTCACAGAGCAAAGTTCTTTGTTGACCGCTTCCTTTACTGTAAGTTTCTCTGCTAGCAACTATTCCTTGCCTTACTGTAGTTGTTCTTTTTCTTCATCCCACTTCGCTTGGAGAGAAAGTTTTCCCATTCTGCAGCACTGCATTGTTTGACAAATACTCCTTCTACTTGTGTCAAATCCTGGGTGGCTTGCGTTGTTTCTTCTTGTGCTCGTCGAAGGAGAGATTCGATTGTATCAACTATTCAGTGGAGTTGAGTTGGATCATCTCCCATTTATGGTGTTCCTAATGGAAGAGGTGTAGTGGAGACTATGCGACTGGACTATAGTGCTTGCTGCACCCCTTGGATCTCAACCTCAATTCGATTATACATCTCCTCCTGCTTAGCCTCTTGTTTTTCTACTATCTCTAGTGAAGCATAATTTAGGGATGATACGATGAAATCAAAGTCATTTGGGGTGAGGATAGTCTACAACTTGGTCCTTGTTGCTTTCGAATTCTTCTGAGAAGAAGGCTTTAGAGGGGAAACCCTCCTTTTCTTCTAGGGGTCCTCCTCGTCTCTAGGTGGTGTCACCTTGCCTTTCTTTTTCTCGGCTTCTATGCCATCTATCTCTTTGCCATCACCCCCTTTTTCCGGTGATATGGAATCAGTCTTCATGGATGTACTGTCTAAATCCTAGACCTCTTCAGTCTTCTTTATCTTGCTAGGTCTAGGTGTATCTGGCTCGGTTTATGGGATATCTATGTCAGATATCTCCGTAGGGTTTGCTAGAATAAGGAGGTCCGCCAACCATTCTTTGGTGATATCCTCCAAGTCCTCCTCTGCCATATTGTATTAGGACTGCAACTATTTCTTATTTCCATCGATGTGCACTGTGATATAAATGAAATGCCTATCAGTGTTGAACTTCATCAAAGGTTAGAACCTATGTAAAGTATTCAGAGTTATGAGAGGCTTGGACTATATGGTTATCTTCAGTCGATTGTAGTATGTGTGGAAAACAACATTTGACTACCATTGCTTATTCATGTCACTAGAATACCACAGTGTACTGAACTTCATAGCCAAAGGTTGAAAGGGCTTGATGTCTGGGAAGGTCGCACCTTTCAGCATCTTCTAGGCAATGAAAGATATTATGATCAATAGTTAGCTGAAATGAAATTCGTACCCTTGATCCTAGGCTTCTCTGTAGTCAAGTTCTAATTGGTTCACCAGGTACTGCACCCAATTCATTTTTAGGCCCTCTATGCACTTCCCTGTGAGGTCGAATACAAAACCAATGACTTGGGTGGGTCGATGACAGGAGAGGCGCACTGCGCCACTCTGGATAGAAGATACCTTGTAGTCTCGCATTCCCTTCTTAACATCGCCGTAGGTTTCCTTGATCCTTTGAGCAAGAGCGTGATCCATGGTTTTTCTGGGATATAAATCCTGTGGGTCAGGGCCCTGCATACTAAGCCCTATGATCCGATTTATCAACGTCAGATCCACTGTTATACGATGGTTTAACCACAAGTATCCACCATGGTAACAGGACAACAACAACTTGAAACATACATTCACCTCTCGGTGTCTTCTGAAGTGAGGAATCTTCAAGACGTTGAGCAGTGTAGACTGTGCGAGGTTCATAGTCCATGACTGAGGGATGATCTTTGAATTATTTCCCTTTGTTCTGGTCAGGTACTTATGTGGGGCGAGCATGTTGTATACCTTCCTATCATCGAGGTTGAATTCACTAAACTTCAACGCTGCAATCGTTTCTTAGTCTGTGTGAACTACGCATATCCCCTTCGGGAGGTATGCAGTGAGCAAGGTGTACTCAAATTCTATGGGCACACTGTCTCGATTTATTGCGCCGCTTAGAGGTGGTAGATAGGTGGGTAATATGCTCAGAATCAACTTAGCATTCACGAGATCATCCCTGTGCTTACTTCGCTTCTCATCTGATGGTCGGGATGGTCCGACTTAAGAAGTTGATGGAGAGGCTAGTAGTCCTCTCGTGGATGATGCTTGTACACCTATGGATAATCCTCTCTCTGACATGACTCTTTCAGTCATCAGGTCAAGGAGTACTTCTTTCACTGATTCTTCGACTGTCTTGAGTTCCTCGGACATACGTGCTTGGGATTAATTAGATCGGGGTCAAATTAACTTAGACACTACACTAGAATAAACAACAAGAGCGCAATGATAAGTATATACAATTCACTTAGTCTGCAGGCTCAAACTCTTGGTTAGAAAAAGTGGTCTCAGTGCGTGGGGCGATGGGATAAATAGGTAACTCGGTAATGGGTCTCTTGCAATGGGTGTGAATCTTTTATTAACTCTGTTCGGTCCATTATGGTGCAGTCCAACAGTCTAGTGTTGAGCCTTAAATTCCTTTCTACCCATTCGGGGCAGCATCCGAACGGTTATAATGTCCCCAACGACTATATTTCATTTCCATGGAGAAGTTCCAAGTTTCGTTGTTCTGATATCCCGACGAAGCTCCAATTTTGAAAATTTTCCTCCTGAGAAGTTCCCTCTGGAACTTTCTGTAACTTTTCAATCTTATCCCTCTTCTTACTTATATTTCTAGCCTTCTTTCCAGTGAGCTTCGTCTTGATATGTCTTTTTCCATTCTAATTCTATCTTCATTTGACATAGTCACTACGTGCTGCTAAGATTATTTCCTAGGAATCAGGGGTAATACCTCTTCTTTATATAGGATAGGTACTTCAGTCTCCTATGGGTCTTCTAATGTTCTTGCAGCTTCGACATTTGGGTCTCTAGTGTTAAATAACTTCGAACTGTTCTCTCGTTCTTCAATCAAGTGTGTGATCCTTCTAGTCATAAAATATTTTAACTCTTGTTTGTTCTACTCCAAAAATTCTTCTTCTTCCTTTCATCTGGCTTGATATGTATTAATCCAAGGTTTTCCTAGTAACATGGTAAATGGGGCGCTGTCTTCAATAAATTTAATAATCTCAAAATCTTCTTCTGTCGAAGTTCCATTGGCATTCATAGGTATCTGAGTGAGCCTTCCACATAGGTTTACCAGTTTTTCTCTGAATAATCCTACTCCTCCTAATGAAGGAATCATAGCAGGCCTCCCTATAGCTTCCCAAGTTCTCTCTGTCATGATATTCACCTATGTCTCTTCATCCAGAACACAGTCAATGTCGAAGTCTCTTGTTCTTTCTTCGATGCATTATTTTTCTTTGAAGATCTATGATAAGATGATATGCCGATGGGCATTCAGGGTTTCTTTCATCCGTAACAATAATTTCTCTGATTCTTTTTGGGATTCTACTATTTCTGGATCTGCCTTAGGGTTTTCCTAGTTCAGGTTCATTCCTTCAAACTTAGCAATCATTCTAGGGAAATCCAACACTTCATGGTCCATAGAATTGCAACAAAGACAGCTAGGTATTCTTCCAGCGCATTCCTTAGCAAGATGTCCTGGTCTTCTGCAGCTGTAACAGAGGGTTAATCCTCTCTTTCTTTTAAATTATCCCCAAATTCTCCTGTACTACACACTAGGATCATAGGAGCTAACCTGCAACAAATTCTTTCTAGGATCCTGCATCCATTTGTTAGTCCAAACATTCTTTCGATGCATAGGTATAACATATCTTTCACTATTCTTATCAGATCTACTCATATCAAGCCTTATTTCATCTACTAGTGCCCTAGTTTTCAAGCTAGGACAAAACCTATCAAACATACCTAGATCCATACTTTAGAAACAAAAATTTCCACTTATCTTAATTTTACAGAGTACAAAGCTTTCAGATGTAGAATTTTCCTACTATTCTTACCTTTATCAGAGCACAGAGCTTACATATATTACCTATTTTCTTTAGATCTGAACTCTTTTCTTCATATCTGACCTCTTTTCTTCAGATTCGACCTCTTTTCTTCAAATCTGACCTCTTGGCACAAAGCTTCACAGGTTAAGTAAAATACTACGCACTAGGGAAATAGATCTACACACAGAGCTTTCACAACTTTAGGAAGAATCTTTGCACAAATCTTCTTCTTTCTTAGTTCCTAGCAATAACAGTTTCAGGTCCCGACAACGGAACCATTTGTTGGCACAGGGGAAGACCCAGGGTTCAACGCTACAACACTGCATCAACAAAACCCTAACTACCGACCCTTTTTGCAACACCTGCGAAGAAGATGAAGTCTCACCCAAGGTAGAGGCAGGGGTGGTTGTGAGAATCAGGTGTCTGCAACCTTAGCGGGGACACATATATGTGATTATGATACTTAATGGAGAACTTAGCAATGTCAGTTCCTCAATATGCAATCAATATCTACTTTGCTGATAAAACAGAGCTTCGCAACATTCACACTGATCTAATGTATTTAAGCACTTAACATAGGTAAATAGATCAGATCTAGCAGATCAAGCACTAAACATATTCATACAGATCAAATCTAACATTCTCACATATCATTAGCACGAAGCATAAGAAGATTTATCTAATCATCTCAAAGAAATTAGAAAATAACATATAAACGCATCTGAACATCACACACAATAGAGCAACACAATATTTACGTGGTTCACCCCCATCCTGGGGCCACGTCCACCAAATCTTCTTCTTTATTAGCTTCTCAATAGGTTACATGCACAGAGCCTCCGAACCCTTCTCTGCATAGGACATAAGATCTGTGCAGCTTGCTAGATCCTTCTTCCTTGCATTACAACACAAAGCCTTCCATCGTTCGTTACAACCACTTGCACTTAGCTCTACAAGTCTCTTACAATCATGAACAAAGCACTTACAATCCTTCAATCACATAGATCCTATCACATAGCCATTTGTCCTTATCTGTATTGCCTAGACATCTATATATATATATTACAAAATAGTCCTAAACATCGGTAAACCCATGGGCCGACATCCCAATCCTGTTACATAATCCCAAAAACCCAGAAAGGACCCAAAAAAGGGCTCGAGATCCGTGATATCCGCTTCGTCTTGTGCTCCTTCTTTGATAGGCTTTTGAAGTCCAAAATAGGTCAACATGACCAAGAATCTCCCAAAACTTGTTCAAGAGCCAACAACACTCCTTACAACAGTTCTCAATTGCTCAATTGTTCCTTCTAAACAATATGACTCTGATCACGTTTCTACCTATACACACCTTCAAGCTATCTCTATTGAGATTCTTAGTCAACACATACTCTGTCAATGCACACCTTGCAGACTCTTTTGCACTCTTTGCATACAAAATTTTCCCATTATCTCTTCTGAGCTCTTGAGTTGAAACAGACTCTGTCAACGCACCTTGCAGACACTATGCACTCCTTGTTGTTTCTCGTAGAACATAAATAATTGAAACTTATCTACTATCTCACAAACTCATAAATTCAACCATGTAAATACATTCATAACATGAGAACAAGAAATAACAAAGAATCATAATTAACAGAAAGACTACCATTCATTCATTCAGATAGACACATCAACACCTGACATTTGGAACAATGCTCTTCTGTTATATTCATTCAACATTTATGTACATGGATTCATACAATTCTCTTCAATAGTTCTAAAACTCTCAGCTACAATGACAACAAATATCAACCTCCAACAACCTCATTTGGGAAACAATACATTTATTTATACAACACGAGCTCATTGAGCTTTCTCTCTAAGCTACCTTAGTGCTATCCTATCGAAATAAAAGCATCCAAATACTAAGGATTTATTACAATAAATGTTTTTGACAGATAGATAAGAGAAAACACATCAAATCTGTACTGCAAGCTACTACATTAAAATAAAATACATTCCCCATCTCTCTCACGCAATCGTTCAACTCAAAAACATTAAAGATGTTCTTAAATTACAATACTTTCGGAATGTTTGTGTGATACGCCTCCTTTAATTAAAAATTATTAATTCAAAATGCACGCTAGTGCGTTGAGCTATCTTCCACTTGTGCTTTGTTGGCGATGCTCCTACCTCACTCTGCCTATAGTTCCTATCCTAACCAAACACCACTGATCATTCTCCTTTCTTTTGCCATTGGAGTCATGTTCATCCTTTATGAAAATCCATTATGATTATGTGTGTATGGATTAGTATTCTTCCTTGATATACTGCACTTCTTAAAAAATTGTTTGAACATAATTCTCCAACATTATCTGTCCTCAACACCTTAATTCTCTTTTGTGTCTGATTCTCCACAAGAGACTTAAACTCTTTGAATTTTTGAAAGACTTTAGATTTATTCCTGAGAAAATAAACCCATGTATTCCTCAAGAAGTCATATATAAATTAGACATACTACATAGATTTTCCAAGTGATGGGAACGACACAGATCCAAACACATCACTATGCACCAACTGTAAAATTTTGTCTACCCTCATTGCACCAAAGGGGAATATTACCATATTCTTCTTCCCATATACACAATTTTCACATAAATAAAAATCCAAATAGAAATAAGAAATACCTTCAAAAATAACTTTACCACATAGTACTTGAAGGCCCCTCTCTCCCATATGTCCTAGTATTTGATGCCAAAACATAGTATTTTCTCTAGAGATTGTAGTATTTTTTACTTCTTCATATCCAATATAAGGAACAATAGAATTGTTGCACCTATCACTAATAATTATTCCTAGCAGCTCATATAGGGTTCCAATCTGAACTCCCTTCAACAACACCATTTCCCCTCAAACCATTCTATCGGTTTCTTTCTCAAACACTCTTTTTAACCTTTCATAATCTATTTTTCTTATATAAATCAAATTTTTGGTTGACCCTGGGATGTGTATAACACCAGGGATTATTCTAATCCTTCCATCCATTATATTTAGCTTGAATTTTCCTCATCCTATAATTTTGGTTGTCAAGTCATCTCCAAGGTTAACATCACCTCGATCATTTTATATTCATAACCAATCTATGTGAGGAGTCATATTAAAGGATGCACCTAAGTCAACCTGTCATGCCTCATGATCTACATGTGTTCTTGAAGAAACCAAGTACACATCCCCTCCTTCTCCTATAAAGGTTTTTTCTTCTATAGAAGGAGAATCTTCAAATCCCTTCTCTCTCTCAAAAGTTTTGTATATACAATTTTTGTTGTATTTCTCTTGTTTTCCATATCTGTAGCTCATACCTTTACAAATTTTCTGGAATATTTATGTAGCCCGTTTGAGGACTTAGATATATTTCTCTCCTAGGAGCGAATTCTTGCAAATAAGGAATTTGTTCTCTATCCTTCCATGTTCTTGCACCTCATCTCTTCTGACAATAAGGATGAGACAACATCATTGAATATCAAAGTGGTTGCATTACTACCTATGGCCACAAACATACTATTCCACAAGTATGGTAAAGAGAACAATAAACTAATACACTTATATTCATCATAAATCTTAATATCATCAGATAATAACCGTCTTACCATAATATTGAAGGCATTCATATGATCTGTCACTGAGTCTCCTTCTTTCATCCTCAAATTGTGCAACTTCTTCCATAGGAATAATTTGTTTACCAGGGACTATGAATGATAAAAATCCCCTAACTTATCCCATAATTCCTTGATTGTACCTTCCTCTAATACATTTAGTAATACTAAATCTAAGAGACACAACAAGATTGTGCTCTTCACCTTCAGATCCAACGTTTCCCAGTCTTTTGTTGGCATTCCTATAGGTGTAGTCTCTCAATACAAAATGATCCACTAATATTTTTCCACCAACATATATTCCATCTTGAGATTCCATGGCTCAAAAATTTTCCCATTAAATTTCTTGGTCTCTATTTTTGAACGACTCACCATTTCTTTTTGTTAAGAACCAAATATCAAAATAGCATAAAAACCTCAGAATAAGTACTCCA
>SNQJ01S0148375.1:35268-58852 GCA_010110895.2 Picea sitchensis | reverse complement strand
CCTCCATACTCCTTCCACCCGATCCCCGAAATTCCGTACAGAGCTGTGATCAACGGTCCTGGTGTGATCTTGCATTAACGGTTGCGATTGAATCGCAATATCGCGTTTCGCGATTTCTGGATTTCTGATGCACTTGTTCACAAGAATCGTGAAACCTCGATTCCCGATTCTCCTATACGGGCTGTGATCAACGGTCCAGAACCTTTCTTATCCGACGGTTGTGATTACATCGTGAAATCACATATCGCGATTTCAGAGTTCTTGATGTCAAGATATTTTGGCATTACAAAGTCCCGATCCCCGATACTCTGCTGATGTCACACGTGGTTTGACACATGTCAAATACTACCACGTGTCACTCTAATTCGTGACTTACCTATGCTTGAACTGTTGAATATTCGTGCCACCTGTCATTGCCTGGTTGTGCCACGTGTCCCTAGCTGATGTGGACTACTCTCGTGAATAAGATCGACGGTCTAAATCTCATGTTGATCTGACGGTGCAGATTCAGTCGAGATTTCGCATATCGCGAAATCGCATATCGCGATTTCGTAGTTTTCGATGTCCAGTGGATTGGGCATTATAAACTCCCGATCCTCGAATCTTCGATGACTTTTCTCCTTCGCAACTTCTGCAGATCTGACGGTTGTCGGCCTTTTGGGAAATTTGAATTGAATCCAACGGTCACTGGATCTCTGTCTTCCTTCTTCTCTGTAATCTCTTGCTACGCGCGTTTTATCCTTCATATCCTGCCATCTCCATTGTTGCCATCAATGACAAAAACCATCAACACACATTTGTTGCTTGTTCAATATTTTCCAACAACCCCCTTATCAACAACCATACCTTGTTGACCTTCCTCCACCCATCATAGGTCCACTGAAGACACCCACAATATGCCCACCTATCCAAACAAGTTCTGGTACTCCCTCTACCTCAGCTTATACTATAAGTACTAGTGAAAGTGCCATGCCTTCCTATGCACCTTACGGATCATTACTACAACATAATCTGTACTTCCCGTTTCCTAGCCCTCCACAGCCCATGGCTCCATCACAAGGACATCCTCACGCTGGGGTTAATTTTGTTCGACCTTCTCCCATTCAGCAATATCAAAATTTTGAACACCTAAATACGGAAAATCCAACCCATCAGTCGAATAATGCCAAAAAGAAAGGAAAAAATTAGAACAATAACAAGTCAAGTCAAGGCAGAAATCACCCCCAACAGAACCAACCGACTGGGGTCAACCAGAATCAAGGGTCTCAGAACCCCGAAGGGGGAAACAATGATAGACGTCAAGGGAAAAATAACAACAACCTTCGAACCAACTTCCCCTGTGCCTTTTGCGGTGATTTCGGTCACTATACTCATCATTTCCCCCAAATCATTGATTTTAAATGGATGAAAGAATCTATGAATGGACCAGATTCTGCAGCACCACCTGTCCCTCAGCAGGCCCCACAACAATACGTGCAAAAAACGCCCCCAGCCGTGTTGCAGAACCCCATTCCACACCAAGGAGTGATGAACACCCAACAGGACATGCATCCTACCCCACCATAGTTGGGACAATATCTCAATCTAAGTAATCCCACAGATTGTACTATCCTCCTCACTAGCGAGGAAGAAGTCCTTCTACAAACACGTAGTCATCAATACAGTGCACCCTCTGAGTCTCCTCCCATTCCCCCAGAAACAATCCCAGCACCAAAAGGACCCCCTTTGATGATTCCTCGCCCTAACATGGCAACACCCCTTCGCATCCCTCACATCCCATTGCGGAGGAATGTCCACAACCCTCAGGCTAGGGAGGCTCATAATTACAAGTTGGTCGATGACTTGGCACAATCCCCGCCTGCCATGTTAGTGTTAGAAGTACTTCAAACTTGTCCTACTCAGTGAAAGTCATTACTTTCCACCTTGGTGGTAGTTAACCCTACAAATAGTCAACTCATCATGTTTGATCTCGACAATGGAGAACCTCACCACCCTGCTCTCATCGCTTTTCAAATCCCCATTAAAATTTGGAACATTACAGTTCATTGGTGCATCATTGATGAAGGTGCGTCCACATGCATCATGTCCAAATCTGTATGGCAGAAACTTGGTTCCCTTGAACTCAAACCATCTGTCATTACCTTAAGATCTTATGACGGACGGCCATCTTCTCCTGAAGATCTCTTCCAAAGTGTCCCTGTAGAACTCGGGGGCAAGACCATTCTCATTGACATTGAAGTTATCGATGCTCCACTCGATTACAATATCTTGTTCGGTCGTAGCTATAGGTACTCTATGAAGGTAGTTGCCTCTTCCGTCTTTCGAACCATGATGTTCCCCCACAATAGGAAGATCATTACCATTGATCAAGTTTCACATTATGAGCCTAACCCTTCTGCAAACATCAATAACATCCTCCCTTTCATCCACACTAATCCTGAGGCATACGCACTCATCGAGATGGGGCCCAGAATTTTCAAAGACCCGTCCTTGTTAGGAACTTACCATGGTGCACCACTGCTCATTCATCCTTCCAATCAGGTATGTGTCATCTCGTCCAAAGGAATAGACATTGAGGATACCCTTCCTCCCAGTGAGGCTTCTCTTATATCTGACGTCCCACTAGTCGCGGAGCTCCTCCCTCAAGAATCTCTTGTGAACTCGTCAACTCCACTAGTTCACGATTTCACCTCACCCCAAGGCCATATCCCAGTTTGGGAGATAGTTCCCCAAGCCATTACTCAAATCCCCTTCTTTTACCCTCCACCAGGTGTACAAGATTTCCAGGTAGCCGCAACATTTACCCTTCCCAATATGGTGCTGAAAATTCCAGTATGGTATCTACATCCACCCTCCATGGTCCCTCAACCATCCCTCCCTCCTCAAACTGAAGGAATTCCGATGCAGATTCCAGTACCTACTCCCACAACACCACCAGCATCTCCACTCACTACACCACTGCGACAGCTAGGGGAAGACACAAAAAGAAAGAGCCCACTGCTCCCCAACCCCCATGTGTCCAACCCCCTTGGGCACTATGTGAGAAAGATGGACACCCAACCAACAAATTCCAATCTCTACCCGAGTTATGTAACCTAATTCAACTCAATCAAACACCATCATCATTCATCACTTCATCAAGTACTGCTGCTACCTCCCCTAACATAAGTAGAAAAGGACTGCGAACCAAATTCATTTGCACCGTATGTTCAGAATATGGCCATTATACACACCATTGCCCAGTGCTACCTCAATTCTGATAGACATTAATAGTTGTGCACTAGAGCTTCTAGAATGAACCCAATCCACCTACATCATCCTCACCAAACGTCACTGACATCCATTATGTCATGACTTCAATCAACGAATGTATGAGATGCCCTTTCTCTCTCTGCGAATCCTTAGATCATTTCACATATCAATGTCTTATGATCATTGAATATAGGCAGTGCCAAGTGAACTAATTCAAACTCCTGCATCCCCTACAGAATCGATGATTAACCCTACCCCATCGCCAGAGATTCTTCATATTATTTCTCCTGATCCAAAAGCACTCCCTACTCCTCCATGGTTCTTGAATGACTTATACGAGGATTTACCACCAAATCCTGCCAATTCCCCCGTTCATTTCCCCGTGGAAATTTTATGCCCAACTATCATTTATAACCCTCAATATCTTGATATTTGGTTTATGTCGAGTGAACCACCGCAATCTCATTGCTTCATTCCCCCTGCTTCTTCATCACCAGACGACAACCACATGGTGACAGTCACCAATATCACTCTTTTAGATCCCTTGTATTCCCGACAATTCCACTGTGACGAGGACATACTCAAGGAATTAACCACCACCGACTACCCATGGGATGCGCTACACCACAGAGCGCTCTTCCTTTCATAGGAAGCTTCCATGCCTACCTTCAACAACATCGCTAACCCCACAACATATTTTTTCTTTAACCATGTCATATCCCGCTTTGGAGTACCACTCGAACTAGTCTCTGATCACGGGAAACATTTTGAGAATGAGATTTTCGTCGAACTTTCATCCAAGTTAGGGTTATCCCACGAGTTCGCCTCACCATACTACCCTCATTCCAAAATACAGGTCGAAGCAGTTAACAAGGTCCTCAAGACCATGTTGCAGCGCATGTTTAACAAACATAAGACCAATTGGCATCATATTTTATTTTCCGTGCTATGGGCTTACCATACGGCCGTGAAAAATGCCACTGGTTTCACACCATTTCATCTAGTCCACGGGGTCAAGGCCACTCTTCCTATCGAGTGTGAAATTCCCACCTTACACATCGTGATTGAGCTATTACCCGACACTGCTCCAATGGAGCAGTTTTTTCTGAACTTAGAGTCCCTGGATGAAGATCGTCGATCTTCATTACAGAACAATGAGGCAACCAAAAAATGGTCAAAATCCACCTTTGATCGTCATGTCAACCTTCTCTCATTTCACAAAGGTGACCTCGTCCTTGCTTATGATATTGCTCATGATACCCTCGACCATGGAAAATTCAAGTCACTATGGCGTGGCCCATACATTTATCCAACATTTCCTCACTAAAGGTGTATACATCCACGGCCTCCCCCAAGGTCACTAAAGGTGCATACATCCTGGCCTCCCCCAAGGTCCTCTCTCTCAAAGAACCCGTCAACGTGTTGTACTTAAAGAAATTTTACGCCTGAGCGTAGCCATTCTACACTAGGTTTTTTTTTTTTTAGTTTTTTTAATCTTTTTTCCATACCTCACATCTAAACTATCATTTGGGTTATTGACAGATGCCTCCACCATTGGCCTACCACATTGGTTACACTGACGGAGCTAGCTGTTGGACACAGAATCTTTCTTTGGCTGCTTGGGCCCTCTATTCGCCTTCACATGACCTGCTCCACACCAGTGGAATATGTTTAGGCTCAACCACCAACAATCAAGCAGAGTACATCACCATCATTGGTCTCCTCGTTGAGGCCAATCATCGCCATATTCTTCACCTTAGTGTCTTACTCAACTCCCAACTGGTCATCCTCCAACTCAACAATCTGTACCGTGTCCCTAATCCTTGCCTCTTTCACAAATACCTGCAAGTTAGACTTTTATCTTGACATTTTGATTTTATTACATTTACAGATATTCCAAGACAATTTAATGAAATCACAAATAACATGGCTAACATTGTACTAGATTGGCATATATCACATCAAGACACCTTTATACACACATAAACCATCATAAGTTTTCCATAGCATATCGATTAGACATCATAAACAAAATTAAAAAACACTCACACACATGTGAACATCAAAAAGATCCCAAAATGTATATATATAAGTCCACATGTCATAAAGTGTTTACAATGTGGGCCCCATAGCTATATATAGTCCAATTTTCCAGACTTCCAGACTCAATTCCGGGAGCTCCGAGCATCAATTTTTTGATCCGTCTTCAGCCACAGGATCAACACCCCATCATCTACATCAAGACATTCCTCGGGCCATTTTTCATCCTTAGCCCCCGAGGAACCATTTTTCCATACCCTATTCAGGTATGCATGCTCATGTTCAAAATTATCAAATAAATGGTTATATGTTTGATTATCTTTAGATATTGTTCACGTCGGGTATTTGGTTTTCATGTGTGCAGGTACTTGGTCATCACACATGAGCATGACCACTTCAGGTATATAATCGAAACTAGCATGTAATCCTTCTCGCTGAATCTCAATTGCATCTCCAGTCACACCCTCTGCAATTTGCCTTTAGGGTCCCTATATCCAGCTCTGCAACACCATCACCTCCACTACATTTTGGGTACTGTCACCCGGTAGCACTCTCTCCCACATGAGTTGTCCCATTCATAGCCCCCCTTGGCACTTTGACACTCATGCTATTTTCAACCTTTAGGGATGGGAGTCCCCATAGTCTTACATCATGTCACCAATCAGCCATATACTCCTTCTCCTCATTTTTCTAGCCTACCCACCAGTCTCCCAGGGCACTTTCTCACAGTTTTTCTTTTACTGCACTCCCACGGCATCATTTACCTTCCATTGCATCCACCACCGGTTTTCCCATCTCCATATTTCCCTCCATACATTTCCCTACTACAGAAATCGGCCTATGAGGCCCCAACCCCCCACTTATTTTGCACCATCCTCAGGCCAAGACATCTCACACTGGGGCACTCATTTCTGTATCTACATTATTATCCCCACTGGCTTCTTGATTCTTTTTGTAATTAAGCCATTTTTTCCAACATTTTACGTAGCTTTTTGTCGTCACCTTTGGTGATCTTCTTCCTTTTCAGGAAACACATCCTATGTCGCCCTTGGTTGGGGCATTCCTTATCACCTACTCCTGGTGACATCATCCATAAATTCTGAGTATCCTCCAGGCCACCTACCTCTGCTCTATGACTGTGTTCACTTTGTCCCAGCTCTGGCACAACTTATCCTACGTCTCCTTGTCCCCCTTACACTCGACCTAGTTAAACGGTTGCAGCCACTTATACTTCACATATATCCCCAACCAAGGGAGTCTTGAGTCTCCATGCATCTTGACTTCATCAATGTACCTCCTCAGTTCCTGACCTCACCTAGTGGATTTCATGAATCCCTTTTCTTCTTAGAGTCACGTCTCCCTTTTTGTCGACAACAGAACGGTTTCCAAAAGGGTGACAGTATCTTGACTCTCATTACCTTTACAATGGGGAGTCTTGGATGGCACAGGGAGAACCATCATTTCTCTTTTCCGTCGTTGACCCCCATGACATTTGACTTCAACACTTTCTCATATTACAATGGGTCTTACTTTGCAACTATTGCAGTTGTTTCTTATATTTTCCGAAGACCTCTGAACTTTGTTGGGCTATCAATGCCCACAGAATCTATGATACTTCTTACAGGTATCATTGCCTACTGTCCAGAGTATTGTTCCTCATCATAATTGTCATCTACCTTTATCAAAATCACCCCCGAGGGCACTGAAGTTGTCTACATCAAAACACAGTTTCAGTTACTGTACAACACCCTTTTTTGAGTTACATGACATGAGCATGGGGCATGCCTGCCTCATTTGTACACAATTTATTTTCCACACCTCGCGAAAGGTTGGGTCCTACAAGTTCCATTCTCCCTCCAACGGGTCACTCTTTCTTACAATGGTACTCTCAGTAGAAGAAACATTGATGAATTTCAGCTATCTGTATGCTTCTAACCTCATCCATCAGGGGGCATCTGTTATCACTGAAATTTCGTCTACAAATGGTTACAGGAATCCAGAATCTTCAAACAACTATGAGTTCACCCATGGACCAAAATTACCAAAAAAACATTTCCAAAAGGTCCAAAACTATCCAACTAGTTATAAAATTAGGATGCGCTATGACTATGCAGGGCGCGCGCACACATGGGCCATTAAGAAACACACGAAAAGTGCACATGTGCACGATGCGTGATTGTGGACTCTTCAAGCCACACACACCTGAGAAAAATGCATTTATGATGTTGGTCGGACTCCCACCCACTTCTGGTTTATCTTCCAAGTTGATTTGGCATCCAAATCTTGGATGGATCTGGCTAGGTGGCTGGTCAAAGACCTAAAGGTGCCCTAAACAATCCCTTTTCACACTAAAATTTGGTTGCACAATACCTCAAAGTGGTGCTATAAAACAAGGCCATGGGTGCACTACATCTTCAAGGAATTCATTTGTAAGGTTATGTTGTTGCTATTCTCTTAGGGAAACCTCTCTTCTCATCATGAGCATACTAGCACCATTCCATTTGGGCTATCCACATCATATTTTGAGTAGGTTAGCTTGGGATCCTTTCATGATTTATTTCAAGTTTTCAAGTTGTAACAAGAGCTCAATCTTGGGGGTCCAAGAGCCCTCCCTTTGAGGAAGAAGGGACCTAAATTCCCCTTTCTCTTTGGTGTTTTCCTTTCACTAATATAATCCTTTCCATTGGTGACATGAGTCTTGTTTGTTTCTTGTTCTTATGTCCTTATGCACAATAGTTTAGTTGTTTGTTCCTTTCCTAGTTTAATTCTTAGCTTAATATTTTATGTTTATTCTTCTAACCCTTTCCTTTACTGTTGTCTTGCTTAGGTAACCCAACTAAGCTTGTAAGCACCTCTGTTTTGCTCATTTAGGTGACAAAAGAGGCACAACGGATTGGCGACTCCATTGGGGAAAGGTATCAATTTCCTACCCCGTTTGGGTTATTTTATCTCTTCTTTCTATTTATTTGACCTGCAGGTACCATAACTGGCCCAGGCCGACCTACAGGAAGCCAAATTCAAAGCTGAGTTGAAAGAATTCCATCCGGAATTTTCTTCACGGCCGTGTGACAGATGTGCACGGGCTTATCAACCCATAATCGCACCTCGTGCACATGTGCACCAAAATCACTGTATTACTCAACACCTTCTGCACACCTACACCCATCTATCTCTTCTAGTTCGCACATTGGTGCTCAAAGCGCCTCTGTCTAATCTGAGACCTACGCACCAGTGCAAAAAAATACACATTGTAAGCTTTTTATGATCTCTTTAGGTCCCATAGCCTTCTGAAAGATGATTCCATGCATGTTGTAATCTGTACCACACTTAGTTCCCTCTCCATATAAAGGGATTGGTCAAAACATAATCACTTAGGGGGTTTAAAATCATTATTTCCTCTTTTGCTTTCATTTTTCCACATGGATGGCTTGCTTTGACTAAGAGTATAAGTTGGAATCATTTGTAATCACATATAAAACTTGCATTCAGACCAAAAATTGGGTATCAATCGTTGGGTATGCTCTTCTCTCATGCTACAAAGCAATCTTGAGAATCAAAAAGAGGTTCTAGGACAATTTCACCTCCCTTAGAAAGACAAAATATTTAGGGGAGGACAAAACCCTCATGGGATTCCTCTTAGTTTATTTTTCAAACACAGCTTAAACTTGTAACGGGCCCATACATGCCCACATGCTACAAAGATAGGATAGTGTTGAAATTTACTTTCTTAGATTAAATCACTAGGGAAGTTTAAAGGTTTTGTAACGGGCCCATACATCCCCACATGCTACAATCTAGGATAGTTTCAAAGATTTCTTAGAATAAATCACAATAGGGAGTTAAAGGAATAGTAAGGACCCACATGTCCACATGCTAGTTTCCTAGGGACTTTAAAATTCCACAAGGCTGTACCAATGACACGTAGTAACTTAGGTAATCAACACTTGTAAGGACCAAGCGAAGTCCACATGCAGCAAGGTGACACCTAAATTATTAAAAATTGGCACACTTTCACTTGTTCACACACAAAGTCACTTCTCACTCACATAGTCTCCATCTCAAAACATGGAGGTTGAAGTAAGTTTCCTCCAAAGAGATTCTGAAACACCCCACCCTTTTCTTGACCAAAATATCCACTCCCACTTAATTTCAACGAGGTTGGTTCACACCCCCAATCTCTCAAAACAACCACATCTAAATTTTTTCTAAAAAGTCACTAAGTTTTCCTCCATAGGTGGTGCCAAAAGAATTTTTTTAGTCTAGGCAGGATTTCGAGGATAGGCATCCAAATAACTCCTTGTTATCTGGTTCTCACATTTTCGAAACAATAGAAGTTGTCAAATAGGGAACTTTAAATCCTCCAAGTCAAGTGTTCCTAACACCATAAGGCAGGGAGATACCCTTGAAGGGTTGAATGCTGAGGTCTGGTTGTTCTGTGCATCCCCCCTTGAGGCACCCACCTCTTGGATGAGATCCATCCCGTGACCCATTTCCAAGGTTGAAAATATAAATGTCACACTTTGACTGAGGTAACTAGTGACCAATCTTTAGGACATTTACCTAGGTGGAAATTATGGGCTGCAAATGCACATTAATCAGATTTTGTGTGCCTATTGGGAAATATCGCCAGTTCTTTCAGGATATGCCCCCTCTACCCCTCATTATAACTGATTGCTTCATCCTTCACTAGTTTCTCTTCCAGTGGCTTTAGACCCCACTATCGAGTGTTATTGGAAGTTCCAGTGCTATTTTGAGAGGAAGGACGTTACGTCTTTCAAGACACGAGCATTTTTTGTCTTTATTCCCCCACACGGACAAAATCCACCTATCCACATATATGCTTCTTTATCAAAACACTTTATGTATGATGCACTTCTAACTACATTTTGATTTAGATATATATCATGTAAAAGTTCAAAAATTGCAGCAAAGGTTCTTGTTTATTTATTTCTCTGACCACCATTCACACACATTCACTCATCTAGTCGGACATCATAGGGGACCCATAGAACCCCCGTCATTCTAGACGCTTGCTAAACCTCCCTTCTATTCTAGGGGGAGTTCCTAGTCTTGCCAACTTAACGGCTCCACCTTCTCATACTCCTGTGAGTGACATTGTCTTAGGATCAACTTTGCTTGGTTCAACCCTACTTGGGTCCACTTCCCAAGGTCAAACACTCATCTTCTCTCCTTTACATGGAAGTAGGGGGGCATCTTCTCCTCAAGGGGGAAGTACAAACCCACCTAGAGCCCCTCAAGGGTCGAGTTCACAAAACACTCACACCATGGCTGGAACTAATCCTCCACTACCACTCCAGATGACATATCTGGCCTCTCTCAACATACTAGATGTAAGAAAACTCACAAATGATCCTATATTGCATGAACACGCATGGCCTGCAATGCCTACCAAAATTCCTTCAGATATCCCCAAGTTTGAAGGAAAGGTAGGAGATGACCCTGCCAACCATGTCATGACTTTCCACTTATGGTTCTCTTCCAAAAGCATTATGGATGATTCCATACGACTACAATTATTTCAACACACACTCACTGGCCCATCAGCCAAGTGGTATGTAGACAAAAGATCAGGGTCCCATGCAACTTTTGAGTCCTTGACCAAATCATTTTTTACCTTCTTCCAATTACCAATCCACCATGACAATGGTCTGGAACTACTCTCTGATTTTAAACAAACCTTAGCCACACATATCACTGATCACATTCATGAGTGGCATCGACGACATAGTTTGTGCAAAGCAAAAACCACCAAACAATAATGTTTTGATTGGTTTCTCAGAGTACTTGTCTCTCTCCTCGGTAAAGATGTGGCTTCCACCTTCCCTTAATCCGAAGAAGAAGCCATCAGTAAGGCTCAACAATACTACCTCATCTATTCACAATTAGGATACTTGTACATAGTACTTCCTGATCTCCCAAGACCCGTGCCATTTGACCAATACAAGCCTAGGATGTCTCACTCAGTAGATGGATTGATTGGTAACACCACACACCACAATCCACAACCCTAACAACCACCAATTTATGGCACACCTCAATATCTGCTGGAATATGGAGGAATCCCTTATTATCCTCCACCCCCTTATAAACAACCATACCTTGTTGCCCCTCCTCCACCCATCAGTGGGCCACTATCGACACCCACAATAAGCCCACATATCCAAACAAGTTCTGGTACTCCCTCTACCTCAGCTTATACTCTAAGTACTAGAAAAAGCATTGCACCTTCCTATGTAACTTATGGATCATTACCACAACATAATCGGTACCTCCCATTTCCTGGCCCTCCATAGCCCATGGCTCCACCACAAGGACACCCTCACGCTGGGGTTAATTTTGTTCAACCTTCTCCCATGCAGCAATATACAAATTTTGAACAGTTGAATATGACAAATCCAACCCATCAGTCGAATAATGCCAAAAATAAAGGAAAAAATCGAAACAATAACAAGCCAGGTCAAGGCAAAAATCACCCCCAACAGAACCAACCTACTGGAGGAAACTAGAATCAAAGGTATCAGAACCCCCAGGGGGGAAACAATAATAAATGTCAAGCGAAAAATAACAACAACCTTCGAACCAACTTCCCCTATGATTTTTGTGGTGAGTTCGGTCACTATACTCATCATTGCCCCCAAATCGCTGATTTTAAATGGATGAAAGACTCTGTGAATGGACCACATCCTCCAGCACTGCTTACCCCTCAGTAGGCCCCACAATAATACATGCAACAACCACCCCCAACCATGATGCAGAACCCCATTCCACACCAAGGAGTGATGAACACCCAGCAAGACATGTAGCCTACCCCACCACAGTTCGGACAATATCTCAATCCAAGCAATCCTGCAGATCGTACTATCCTCCTCACTAGCAAGGAAGAAGTCCTTCTACAAACACATAGTCGTCAATATAGTGCACCCTTTGAGTCTCCTCCCATTCCCCTAGAAACAACCCCAGCACCAACGGGACCCCCTTTGATGATCCCTCACCCTAACATGACAACACCTCTTCGCATCCCTCGCATCCCATTGCGCAGGAATGTCCACAACCCTCAGGCTAGGGTGGCTCATAATTACAGTTTGGTCGATGACTTGGCACAATCTCTAGCTGCATGTCAATCTTAGAGGTACTTCAAACTTGTCCCACTTAGCAAAAGTTATTACTTTCTGCCTTGGGGGCAGTCGACCCTGCAGATACTGAACTTATCAGATTTGATCTCGACAGCGAAGAACCTTGCCTCCCTGCTCTCATCGCTTTTCAAATCCCCATTAAAATTTAGAACATTTCAGTTCATCGGTGCATCATTGATGAAGGTGTGTCCACATGCATCATGTCCAAATATGTATGGTAGAAACTTGGTTCCCCTGAACTCATACCATCTGCCATTACCTTAAGAGCTTATGAAGGATGACCATCTTCTCCCGAAGGGATTTTCCAAAATGTCCCTGTAGAACTCGGGGGCAAGACCATTCTCATTGACATTGAAGTTATCGATACCCCACTCAATTACAATATCTTGTTCAGTCATAGCTACATGTACACTATGAAGGCAGTTGCCTCTTCCGTCTTTCAAACCATGACGGTCCCCCATAACTGGAAGATCATTACCATTGATCAAGTTTCACATTATGAGCCTAACCCTTCTACCAACATCGATAACATTCTCCCTTTCATTCACACTAATCCTGAGGTGTACCCACTCATTGAGATAGGGCCTAGAATTTTCAAAGACCCGTCCGTGTTAGGAACTTACCATGGTGCACCACCGCTCATTCATCCCTCCAATCAAATATGTGTCGTCTCATCCAAAGGAACTGACATTGAGGATACCCTTCCTCCCAGTGAGGCTTCTCTTATATCTGACGTCCCACTAGTCACAGTGCTCCTCCCTCAAGAATCTCACGCGAACTCGTCAACTCCACTAGTTCACGATTTCACCTCACCCCAAGGCCATATCCCAATTTGGGACAAGGACATACTTGAGGAATTAACCACCCCCGACTACCCATGGGATGCTCTACACCACATAGTGTTCTTCCTTTCATTATAAGCCTCCATGTCTACCTTCAACAACACCATTGACACCGCAGTGCATTTTTTCTTTAACCATGTCATATCTCGCTTTGGAGTACCACTCCAACTAGTCTCTGATCATGGGAAACATTTCAAGAATGAGATTTTTGTCGAACTCTCATCCAGGTTAGGATTATCCCACGAGTTCGCCTCACCATACTACCCTCAGTCCAACAGACAGGTCGAAGTAGTTAACAAGGTCCTTAAGACCATGTTGTAGTGCACGATTAACAAACATAAGACCAACTGGCATCATATGTTATTTTCTGTGCTATGGGCTTATCATATGGCCGTGAAAACTGCCACTAGATTCACACCATTTCATCTAGTCCATGGGGTCAAGGCCACTCTTCCTAAGGAGTGAGAAATTCTCACCTTACACACCATGATTGATCTATTACCCGACACTTCTCCAATGGAGCAGTGTTTTATAAACTTAGAGTCCCTAGATGAAGATCGTCGATCTTCATTACAGAATAATGAGGCATCCAAAAAATGGTCAAAGCCACCTTTGATTGTCATGTCAAATTTTTCTCATTTCATGAAGGCAACCTTGTCCTTGCTTAAAATATCCCTCACGATACCCTCGGCCATGGAAAATTCGAGTCACTATGGCATGGCCCTTACATTATCCAACATTGCCTCACTAAAGGTGCATACCTCCTGGCTTCCCCCGAGGGCCTCTGTCTGAAAGAACCCATCAACAGGTTGTACTAAAAGAAATTTTACGCCTGAGCGTAGCCATTCTACACTAGGTTATTTATTTTGTAGTGGTTTTAATCTTTTTTCCATACCTCATGTCTAAACTTTCATTTTTGTTATTGACAGATGCCTCCTCCATCGGCCTACCACATTGGTTACACTGATGGATCTAGTCACTGGACACAGAATCTCACTTTGGCTACTTGGGCCCTCTATTGACCTTCACATGACCTGCTCCACACAAGTGGAATATGTTTAGGCTCAGCCACCAAAAATCAAGCAGAGTACACTGTCGTCATTGGTCTCCTCGTTGAGGCAAATCATCACCATATTCGTCACCTTAGCGTCTTACTCGACTCCCAACTGGTCGTCCTCCAACTCAACAATGTGTACCATGCCCACGATCCTTGCCTCTTTCACAAATGCCTGCAAGCTAGAATTTCATCTCAACATTTTGATTTCATTACGTTTACACATATTCCAAGACAAATTAATCAAATCACAGATAACATGGCTAACATTTTACTAGATTGGCATATATCACATCAAGACACCTTTACACACACATAAACCATCAGAAGTTTGTCACATCATATTGATTAGACATCATAAACGACACTAAAAAACCCTCACACACAAGTGAACATCACAAAGATCCCAAAATGTATATCCATATATATATATATATATATATATATATATATCGGTCCACATGTCATAAAGTGTTTACAATGTGGGCCCCACAGCTATATATAGTCAATTTTTCCAGACTTCCATACTCAATTCTGGGAGCTTCGAGTGTCCATTTTTTGATCCATCTTTAGCCACGGGATCAGCACCCTATCATCTACATCAACAAAGTCCCTAGGCCATTTTCATTCTTAGCCCCCGGGGAACCATTTTTCCATACCCTATTCAGGTACGCATGCTCATGTTCAAAATTATCAAATAAATGGTTATATGTTCGATTATCTTTAGATATTGTTCACGTTGGGTATTTGGTCTTCATGTGTGCAGGTACTTAGTCATCACACACCAGCACGACCCCTTCAGGTATATAATCGACACTGGCATGTAATCATTCCCACTGAATCTCAATTGCATCTCCAGTCACACCCTCTGTAATTTTCCTTTAGGGTCCCTATATCCGGCTCTACAGCATCGTCACCTCCACTACATTTTGGGTACTATCACCCAATAGCACTTTCCCCCACATGAGTTGTCCCATTCATAGCCCACCTTGGCACTTTGACAGTCATGTTGTTTTCAACCTTTAGGGATGGGATTCCCGATAGTCTTATATCATGTCACGGATCAGCCACATACTCCTCCTCATTTTACTAGCCTACCCACCAGACTCCCAGGGCACTTCCTCACGATTTTGTTTTGACTACACTCCTGCAGCATCATTTACCTTCCATTTCATCCACCGCTGGTTTGCCCATCTTCAGATTGCCCTCCATACATTTTCCTACTATAGAAACCCACCTATGGGGCCTCAACCCCCCACTTATTTTGCACCATCCTCAGGCCAAGCCATCTCACACTAGGGAACCCATTTATGTATCTGCATTATTATCCCCACTGGTTTCTTAATTCTTTTTGTAATTAAGCCACTATTTCCAGCATTTTACATAGCTTTTGTCTTCACCTTTGGCCATCTTCTTCATTTTTGGAAAACGCAACCCATGTCGCCCTTGGTTGGGGAATTCCTTATCACCTACTCCTGAGGACATCGTCCATAAACTTCGAGAATCCCCCAGGCCACCTACCTCTGCTCTTTGAGCGTGTTCACTTTGTCCCGCCTGTGGCACAACTTATCCCACGTCTCATTGCCCCCCTGACACTTGACCTAGTTGAATGGCTGCAACCACTTATACTTTGCATATATCCCCAACCAAGGGAGTCTTGAGTCTCCACGCATCTTGATTTCGTCCATGTACCTCCTCAGTTCCTGACCTCACCTAGTGGATTTCATGAAGCTCTTTGCTTCTTGGAGTCATGTCTCGCTTTTTTTCAACACCAACACAATTTCCAGAAGTGTGACAGTATCTTGACTCTCATTACCTTTACAATGAGGACTCTTGGATGGCACAGGGAGAACCATCATTTCTCTCTGTTGTCGTTGACCCCATAATATTCGACTTCAACACTTTCTCATGTTACGGTGGGTCTTACTTTGCAATTATTATAGTTTTTTTTTTATATTGTTCAAAGACCTCTGAACTTTGTTGGGCTATCAATGTCCACAAAATATGTGATACTTCTTATAGGTATCATTTCCTACTGTCCAGAGTATTGTTTCTCATCATAATTTTCCTCTGCCTTTATCAAAACCGCCCCCGAGGGAGCTATAGTTGTCTACATCAACACACAGTTTTAGTTACTGTACAACACCCTTTTTTGAGTTACATGACATGCACATGGGGCATGCCCGCCTCGTTTGTACACAATTTATTTTCCACGCCTTGTGAAAGGTTGGGTCCTACAGGTTCCCTTCTCCCTCCAATGGGTCACTCTTGATACTCTAACTATCAGTCTTTCTTACAACGATACTCTCAGTAGAAGAAACATTGATGAATTTTGGCTATCCGTATGCTCCTAACCTCATCCATCAGGGGGCATCTGTTATCACTGAAATTTCATCCGCAAATGGTTACAGGAATCCAAAATATTCAAATAGCTATGAGTCCACCCATGGACCAAAATTACCAAAAAAGCATTTCCAGAAGGTCCAAAACTATCCAACCGGTTATAAAATTAGGATGCACTGTGACTATACACGACACGCTCGCACATGCACCATTAATAAACATAGGAAAATGGCACATACACATGATGGGCGACTATGGACGCTAAAAGCTGCGCGCACCTGAGAACGACACATTTATGATGTTGGTCGACCTCCCACCCACTTCTGGTTCATCTTCCAAGTCGATTTCACATCCAAATCTCGGCTGGATTCGGTTGGGTGGCTGGTCAAAGATCTAAAGGTGCCATAAACAACCCCTTTTCACACAAAAATCTGGTTGCACAATACCTCAAAGTGGTGCTATAAAACAAGGCCATGGGTGCACTACATCTTCAATGAATTCATTTGTAAGGTTATGCTACTGCTATTCTCTTGGGGAAACCTCTTTTTTCATCAAGAACATAATAGCACCATTCCATTTGGGCTATCCACATCTCCTTTTGAGTGGGTTAGCTTGGGATTCTTTCACCATTTCTTTCAAGTTTTCAAGTTGTAAGAAGAGCTCAATCTTGGGGGTCCAAGAGCCCTCCCTTGGAGGAAGAAGGGACCCAAAGTCCCCTTTCTCTTTGGTGTTTTCTTTTCACTAATATAATCCTCTCCATTGGTGACATGAGTCTTGTTTGTTTCTTGTTCTTATGTCCTTATGCACAATAGTTTAGTTGTTTGTTCCTTTCCTAATTTAATTCTTAGCTTAGTCTTTTATGTTTATTCTTCTAACCCTTTCCTTTACTGTTGTCTTTCTTAACTAACCCAACTAAGCTTGTAAGCACCTCTGCTTTTCTCATTTAGGTGACAAAAGAAGCATAAAACCCATCCCTAAAAAGGGTACTTAAGGGTTAGGTGTGTTAAAAAGTGGTATTTGAGCAGGCTACAACACTAGGCCTAGAAGGGTTGGAGATCAGTCATAGGAGTAGTATATCGAGAATTAGGTGAGCATGTTGAAAGGTGTTTCTACCTTTAAAGGATTGTCTATTATATGCAGTAACCTCCTTAGGGGAAGACCTACAAATTGAAATTATACCTTGGAAACCCTAGCTAAATTTTAGCAAGGGAAATTATATTGTCCCTTTGTCAAATTGATGAATACTCTTACACAAGTAGGAATATGGAGATAAGCATTATTGGTAAAACCTAAATGAAAATAGCAGAGGTGGCAGAAAGTTTTCTATGAAGTTGCTTGAACTCAAACAAGGGACATGAGATGGGTTGTTTTGATAAGTATAATAATGTCTATCTACTAGGGAAGGAAGAGTATCTTGTAATTAAAAATGGTTGATTATATAAGGGTTAAGACCCTTATGGAAAACTCCTTGTGCTTAAAGGAAATTAGTATGGATTGATAGAATTTGTAGCAGTAATAATTACTACTTTAATAAAATATGAAACCCTGTATATGTATATGATCCCTCACGATCAAGGGAGTGATGGAAAATGTGTAAGGTTAGTTTTATTTTACCTATAGTGAATGAAGACAATTGTTGTGGAGATTAACCCAGTTGAGTAATTATTGGATTACTAAGAGGCGGGGTGAATCGGTAATAGAGAAATTTAATCCTTTTTAACCATATAATCCAAGTGTTATATCAATGTATCATTATCATCCAATAACTGCAGAGTAAATAATAAATGAACAAATGAACAATCATACACATACACAGTACACCAATGTTTTACGTGGAAACCCAAAGTGGGAGAAAACCACAAAATGCTTTATCTTATATGTCTTGAAGAATTACATTCATTGGAAGCACCAACTTCCTTTGTTTTCCAGGTGCAACTGGAAGGAAGCTCCAACCCCCTAGTTTCTCAGGCTACAACCTGAGGGAAGCTCCAACTCCCCAATTCTCTGGCTACAACTAGAAGGAGGATACAACCCCCTATGTTCTCCAGCTACAACTGGAAGGTGGATAAAACCACCTATCCTTGCCCCGTCCAACCGCCCTGACGTATAAGTAGAATGATAGAACCACTGTCACACTATCACTATGAAATATACTGTTGTAATCCTGTACCAATCAACCTGCACCAAATAACCTCTACCAATAACTTGAACCATGCATCAACCATTCACCAACCTGTACCATAAACAAGTGCATCAACCATGCACCAACCTATACCAAACAACCTATAATCAACCTGTAGCATAAACACATGCATCAATCATGCACCAACCTATACCTCAACCTGTACCTTGAATAAGTGCATCAACCATGCACCAAACCTGTACAAATAACCTGTCACAACAACTTGTCCAAACAACCTATCTCATCAATGTTATCAACCAAATCAGATCTACTCACCAAGATCAATCACCAAGACAACTCTCAAAGATGTGCAACAACAACTCATAATCATCACCAAGATCAATATGTGCTTCTAATAATACAAGTATGCTACATCGTCCATAAATCATGTGTCAAAAATACTACTAACAAGTGCCTCCAACCATGTACCAAGTATGTACCAATCATGTATCAACTATGCATCAACTATGACTCATCAAGATGTACCAACATCATCAACTATACACCTCATGTATGTGTCAACTCATCGACTACTTCTCTCAACCATGTACCCGACATGTACCTCGACCAAATGCCCTCATCAATTTCATAATCCAAATATGATTTGCAACTCTATAATATACCTAGTGTATATGATCACATTCCTACAAACCTTCCTTAACTTTAACAACAAGAGACTAGCATTTTCATCAAACTTTTCTTTAGTCTCGCATGACTAGTTTTGGATTAGTCAAAAACCTTAACTTGAAATAATCAGAACTTTGCACCTGTAATGAATAAAGCTCTGAAAATTATACAAAATGTTCTTTAGTGTATTTTATGCAATTCCTCAAAGTTTCACTACTTGTAACCTCTCAAAAAATAAGTTATAGCAAAAATGGAATACCTTGTTGAATTCTAGTTTATTCTAGAGAGCGACCTTGTAGAGCGTGCCCCATGCGGAATATTTATTGAATTGATATGAAAATATTACACAACATACTATAGACTATAATATAACCAACACATTTTTTCTTACGAAATTTGGATCTGTTATGAAGAAGTTATGACATTTTTATCAGAAACACATGTTTTAGACTAGTTTCAGGACTAGCCATAAACCCTATTTTCCACGGAGTGTAACTCCAAAAATGAAACAACCCAAAAGATGAATTTTTTATCACAGATACTTGGATATGTTTTCTCAATGCCATAGAAATTTCATGGTCTGAACATTATAGAAACAAAGTTATAGCTAAAATGGTGAGATGACCTGTAAATAACATACCTTAGAAAGCACCATCAAAAGAATTCATCCTTCCTTGAATTCCGACCTTCTTTTCTTCACCTTCCCTTGGAAATTCGGATTATATATCCTTTTTTTTACCTCAGAAAACTATATATATTCAATATTCTCAAGTGTGTGTTAAATAAGAGAGCCTTGCCTCTTATTTATACTCTCCAAGTAGCTTCCTTAAAAACATCTTCTAGGTCACTTTGCCCACTTTCCTTATTTTAAGGTTAACCCACTTATAATTTCTCCATTAAATTTATTATTCAAATAATTTATTTTGTATTCAATTTGAATTATATTTCATTCATCACTTCTCTTTATTATTTACCTTCTAAAATCTCTTAAACCACTTTGACTACTTTGACCTTTTGGGGCTTCAAGCCAACATATGAGGGTCCTCCAACTTCGTAAGGCCATAAATATCAAACCGTGAGGTGTTATGTGACGTTACACATACCACCAGAAATGGAATGACATATAATATCCATATAGAATAGTATTACCTTCAAATATATAAAAAATCATACCGTCATCCATCAAACAAACTTGGGTCCATTACCCAAACCTAGGTTCTCCAACTTCACATGGTCATAACTCTCTAAACGTGAGGAGTTATGTGACGTTCCACATACCACTAGAAATGACATGAAAAGAACTATCCATATAGGATAGTTTCCCTAACAAATTCATTGTCCTTCATCTTATTATTCCACAATTAAGCATGGGTTCTCTTACTCCACAAAGTGTCTTCCCTTAAGGGATTTCACCATAAGGGGACCACTTTGGAGTTCATCCATATTTACTTCTTATCAACCATGACAAGACAATAATGATTCATATTTACATAAAACAATCTTGGGTCCATTACCCAAACCTTTGTGCTACAAGGCTTTCTTCAAGGGTTGAAATCAATGACAACCAACCTTAATCAACAATCTCCCTCTTTGGCATTGATGGAAACACTCTGATGCAATACTTAAATCATATCACTCATGCTCCCCCTATAACCATGCCTCTATCCTCTGAATCTGATAAATCTACTCCCCCTGGAACCATTCCTCTGTCCTCTGCATCTGATAAATCTCTCCCCCTTTTTCATCAATGGCAAAGGTATATTTCCATCTGGGGTTGCTCCCCCTGACTGAAATGTCCTCTTATGGTGATTCCTTGTGTACATCTAAGACATATAAGATAAGCATTCAAAAAGTATTCATTTTGGAGTGGAAATAACTTGAAGTCTTTGGCGAAGATATTCAAAGGCTTCCCATGGAAGTGGTTTTGTAAATATGTCTACCACTTGTTCTTTTGTGCCCACATACTCAACTCTGATGTTCTTTTCTGCAACCTGCTCTCGTAGAAAGTGATACTTGATTGGAATGTTCTTTGTCTTGGAGTGCATCAATGGGTTATTCGAGATACTGATGGCACTTGTATTATCACAATAGATTGGAATGGGCTCATCATACTCAACTTGTATATCTGTCAGAGTTTGTTTCATCCAAAGTACCTGTGTACAACATGATGTTGTTGCAATATACTCTACCTTGGCTGTAGATAAAGATACTGATGATTGTTTCTTGCTTATCCATGATACTAAACACTCACCCAAGTATAATGTTTCTCCACTGGTGCTTCGTCGGTCATCAATACAACCTGCCCAATCTGCATCTGTGTAGGCAATTAGTGATAGATCCTTTCCTTTTGGATACCATAATCCAAACTTTTTTGTTCCTTTGAGATATCTAAAAATCCTCTTCACTGCTAATACATGTGATTCCTTTGTTTCTTCTTGAAATCCTTCCACCTGTCCAACTGCCTACATTACATTTGGTCTGGATGCTATCACATACAGTAGGCTGCCAATTATTGGCTTGTATTGCCTCTGATCTGTAGACTTTGAGTCAACATCTTTGCTCAAATTGCAACTGGTTTGCATGGGATTGATAACTGGTTTGCATTCTTCTATTTCGAACCTCTTCAACATTTCTCTAATATACTTTGTTTGAGAAATAAAAATTCCTTGATTGCTTTGATGTATCTGAAGTCCCAGAAAGAAGGATAGTTCTCCAAGTAACAAAATTTCAAATTCATTTTGCATATCTTTTGCAAATTTATGGCTTAACTTGTCATCATCACTACCAAAAATAATATCATCAACATAAACTTTAATTAATAAAATATTACCTTGACTTACCTTGATGTAGAGGTTGTTGTCTGCACTTCCTTTCCATATTTCGTAGGGAGTTTTTTCATTGTTATTTATGAGCATTACTCTATTTTGAATGTGAACTGATGTATGAACTGTATGTGTCCAAAATATATCTGTCAATTTGGAATCCATTAGCATTGTTCGAGCCATTTCTTGTGTAATTATCATCCATTATGAGAATGTTCCTTTTTCTTTGAACCACTCTCTGAACCAATCTATGAATCCATGCTCTCGTCACTATCATATATCTGTCCAAACCTGCTAAGTGTTCTTACGAATCCATCTTTGTCCATACTGTCCAAGACTCTACTTGCGCAAATGTCCATAATGTTGACCCATTTATCACTATACTATCATGAAATCTTGATTAATATATCAAACTGTACTTCTGCTAACTGATTTCTCTGAATCTGTCTTCTCAAACTCTGCAAGCTGCTCAAAGGATGGTTCTTTGGTCTGTCAAAACAGTCACATAGAATTCCCCTATCTAATATTCATATTACTTAGGAGTCTCTAAGTCGGATGGCTCAGAACAATTCTTGCTCTGATGTGTATTCATCTTCATCTTCATTGGTAGATTCATCATCATCTTCATTGATAGATTCATTATCTCTTTGAGCTCTGACTTCTTTCTTTCTATCTATGGATTCATCTTTCACTACAATGCCTAAAAGTACAATCTCTTGAACATGTTCCTTATTTACCTAACCTTCCTTTCTTTCAGTTATTTTCCAAACCTTTCTGTATATGACATCTTTTCTTTTCTCTGTAGAATTTTCTTCATCTCATTTTATTTCCAATATTATGATATCTGGAACCTGGTCTTTATTCACTTATTCTTCTTGTTTTCTTATCCATACTTTCTTATATCTGATATCAGTATTCTCTTTCATGCAAGTATCGATCATGCTTCTACAATCACTGGTTGTGTGTCCATAGTTATGACATTTGTAACACTCAATGTTATGTGCGACCACATAGGCACTTCTTGCTTGAACATTTCTTTTATAATCCATGCAATCTGCAACCTTATGTCCAAATTTAGTACAATAAAAACAATTACCATAAAATAAATTTGCAAACCTAGAAGTGAATTATCATCTTTGTGGTGTAGTCCTTCTAAATTTTTCCCTTGACTAATCATGATCATTATTGAAGCTTCTTTGTGGCTTGAACATGGATGGTCTTCTTGAAGATGTATCTTCAATAGTTTTCTTAGATTCTAGTTGACCATG